>SRPQ01000456.1:0-19417 GCA_018360075.1 Claviceps cyperi
TTGCGATGATGAACGATATTGAGACTGAGGGGTTAGCTGCTGCCACTGCTGGCGATGATGAGCACTCAATAGATTCCATATTCAAGCTCTGGCAGCAAGTCATATACGCCCCGACAAAGACTGACTTCGACAATGCTTGGAAAGCTATGGAGGACCAATATAAGGACCAGCAGCACACCCTTGATTACATCTCTGACAAATACATGCCATTGCTCCATCAGTGGGCCAAGTACGAGATCGACCAGTACCGCAACTTTGGTCAAGGTGTAAACAGCCGTGCAGAGTCCGCCCATCGTCAGCTCAAGGCCTTTTTGAAGAGTGGCACCGGGCATCTGCACCACATGCACATAGCAATAACAGACATGCTTACGCTTAAGAAACGTACCTACCTTGAGTGTGCCAGTATGATGGATATGAGGCAGCAGCTCGTATACAGTTGCCAACCGTGGATGGGCAGACTTCCACTGGAAGTGTCACGTATAGCGCTAGATCTGGTGCATACTCAAGGCCTGCTGGTCCGGGCATGGATGGAATCAAACGCTGAGCCTCTACGCCCTTGTCGCAATACGTTCACCCAGCAGTACGGCCTCCCGTGCAGTCATCACATCGCCGGCGTGATAGCGCGAGATGAGAAGCTACATATGAATCAGCTTTATACCCGCTGGTGGCTGAGGAAGCCCTTGGTAAGGGTGAAACACGCCGCGACTTCGCCCTGGATCGAAGTGACGAGTTTGAGGATGCCCAAAATTCACTCCTTCTCATTGGAGACCCTGCGTACGTCACAAGCCTTCGTGGTCGGCGTCGAGGTTCAAGGAACAAGAAGAAGACAGTCAGTCCCAGATCACCTACGAGCGAAAGGTCCGTCGAGTCGGACATCATCATCGGCACTGCGGTCGACTGAGAGCACAGCCCGGGCACCGATGCCGTCTACAGAGGCTGGCGAGCCTCGTCCTCCTCAACCGGATAGTTTTTCGGCAATCATATTGCCGGTGCCGACGTCCCAAGTTCAGAGTCAGCCGCAGCAGACTACAGAGCCTGGCGGGACTCTTCCTCCACCACTGTTGCCGGCTCTGACCTCTCAAACTCAGAGTCAGCCACCGCCAAGGCAGACGTCGCGTATCAGCGGCAGGCCCCCTCCGTCCGAGTCTCAGGCGTGTCGAATCATGATACGAAACTGAAGCAAGAGAGGCTTTACGAGCTTCGACGAGACGAATTACCGCCTCGGCGCGAAGGCGTTCAAAGGGGGCTCGAGGGCCCGTTCGGTCCAGGTAACCGCGTCGCAGGCCCTCACTGTCGTTCGGGAGCTTAATGAAGTCATCCCGAACACTCAGGGATGAGGCTAGTCGATTAATTTGCGCAGTATTGACGGTTTGGAATTGGAAATGTACGAATATTCTTGCTTATATGATCTTACTTAACCACTGAGAAACGCCAATCTGGAGCTATTTACGTGGCAACGCTCGGCCGTGCATTCGTGTTGTGAATATGTACAAGGCAGTCGTAACATCGTACTGTTTGGTCCTGCTGACTTGCACTGTAATTTGATGAGGTACATGTTCGAAGCTACAAGTGGGGTTAAAAGTGGGTCGTGCGTACCTGGCGCGCAGTTCGTCTCTCCAGGGAATACGGAGCTTTGCATAACTTCGGTCTGTGGATGGAGGCGGATTTAAGAGGAGGTAGCTCCCCGAGTCCCCACATTAGGTATCCACGCTGAGAATCCTTGTCAAAAATTGCCTTAGCGGGGCACGGCTTGTTACAAACTTACAACTTACAGGTTGTCTACATACCAGGTACCAATCGTCGATCGACTGCACATGCAATCCTATCGTGAGCGGCCGGCGGGAATCGCCTCGCAATCTGCACAATACACAGTAGGTATCTGCAAGCGCGTTACTGAGCCGGCCTGCTTTTGGGTATCCATTCGAATACGCATTCACGATGTCCATCCCACCGCAGATTATTCGCGTCAAGCGCAAGCGGGACGTGGAAACCCCCGTGACCTTCCTCCGTACGTCCCTCTCAGCAAGCCGCTCCCTCTCGTCGTCCTTGTCGCTAATATTTTTGGTTCGCAGAGTTTGACGAAGACTCAAAGAGACAGCAGAGTGTACGCAACTGGGCCTATCAAAGACGAGACACTACAGTTTCCCAATCTGCGGTGGACAGCAAGGCCACACAACCCGTCATTCATGTATCCGAGCCAGGCGAAGCGCGTAAGCGCAAGAAAGTTCAGGATGAGGGACATGAACCTCAGATCTCAGAGAAGCCCTCGGATGCTAGCACGGAACCTCAGGAGCCTCGAAGGTTTCACGTGTCCCGAGCCATGTTCGCCAAACGCGTAAATGAAACCCAAGAGTCAGGGGCTATCTCCAAAACAACCAGGCACAAATCGGCAGTGTTTGTTGAATCTACGAGAAAGAAGCTGAAGTCGAGAAGGAGACGAAATCTTGCAGTCAGCCCATCGCCCGAGCAAGTCGCCAGCCGCGCCATCACTCCTGATGTGCCTCCAGAAGAAACCGTAGTGGAACATCGGCAGCTCAAGAAACCAGGGGTATCTCGCAAGCCCGGCTCCGTGGCTACTTCGCAACAGCCATTGAACAGGAAGCCTTTGCCTGATTTGTCCGCAAGCCGCCTTGAGGAGGATCTGGACAAGATAACCAACGACATGAACCAGTGGGTTTTGAACGAGCTGGGCGCCAATTTGCAGAAGATGGAATCAGACAGGCAGCCATTACGTTTCAAGCCGAAAAGTCCTGCGAAGCGTTTTCACGAGCGACATCCAGAGCTGGCTGCTCAGACCCCAGCAAAATCGCAAGGTGATGCTGTAGCGAATGAAGTTGATGGCAACGAGGATGACGATGACGACGATGACGACGAGGATGACGAGAATAACGACGGAAAATGGCTCTATGATGAATACGTTCGTATTCCTGCGCACTCAGTCGCAGTGGATGTGTCGTCTACAGAGGTGGGCATCTTAGTTCTAGGCGAGGAGGAAGAGAGTGTGTTATTTTTCGGCTCGGCGCTGGATGAGGATGACGAGCTGGGAGAAGATGACGAAGACGAAAATGGTAAGTCAGCCTTGCATCCCTTGAGTGTAAAGACTGCCTATCCAGAGCTGGAAAAAATCGGAACCGGAGTGCACCCTGCTCACGACGCTTGGCTTGCTTGCTCACGTACTTCTGTATAGCCGAGAATTACTACGCTGCCGATTATCCAGAGAACGAAGTCGATTCTGACGACGAATTCGGGCGCCAGGCTTACATGTATCGCCATGGAAACAACTCCGACGACGAGGAATTTGACGAAATTCTTTACGAGGAGCAGGACGAGATGGTTCTGCAAGGCGACGCAGAGGAAACGGATAATGCCCGGATGGCTCGCATCAAAGAATTCATGCAACGCAACTCGGCATTCCGATAGCGCCTTTTATCGCCGTATCGGCTTCGTCGGACTGCGAGGAAGTCATTTGCCATGCTCATGCAACGGTGCCAGATTGGCACCAACAAGTGTGTTCGCCAGATAGTCGCAGTCTCTCACAACATTGGTGAATATGCCCATGATAAATCGGAGGTGATGGGCTGGCTGGTACACTCCGTAGCTTCTCATAGCCCGCCATGCCCGATTTTCCATTACGAATTCATGTTCAAGTTTCCACTGGATGCAACTCTCCTTTGTTGACACGAAACGTTTGTGCATGGAACTTGTGACGGAAGCGTGCGGAGTACGGAGTAAGCCCCCGGGCCCCGACGCAGTCAGCGAGGATCGCATCGTCTGCTCCTCGAGCGTCTATGCGATATGGGTGCAAGGGAAGAGACATTTTTGAGTGCCTATGCGATGCAAAAGAAAGAGACATTTCTTCCAGATGGTGGATCTGTTGGGTTGACAGGGTAGGTGTATAACATGAATATAACATAGAACATGTGCATTATTAAGGGGTGAGACAACTAGCTCCAACTCGTCGTATAATACGAAAAAAAGGTTACCTGCCTGTTGGCTGTCTATCTATGGATAGGGGAAGAGAAAAGGGGGATGGATCCCAACTCGCATGGCGTGGAGGGCATGCAGAGTTTGCATACTGTGGGGTGGGGTGGGGTGGCTGTACCCAATCAGCGTGTGTGCATCACATGCAAACACGTCGTTGGGTACAGCCGACCGTACCCGACAGTACATGTATGTAGACTAGCGATTCCAACAGGATCGCTTTCCGAGGAATTGCTTTTGCTTCGGCCAGGTGGAGCACAAGCATGAAGGAAAAAAGGCAAAGCAGGCTGGAGGACGGATTGGATGGATCATCGCGGTTGGAAATGGTTGAGGCAACCATGGAACCGCGTCTCGGATGTTTGCGTCGTTTTTGGCGCTGTGCTTGCAACGCGAACAATGATGGCCTGTCAGGACGCAGACGGCAGGTAGTTATGCAATGACAACTTGTTCGGCTGCACATACACATACATACACGGCGGCCGCATATACGGATATGGCGGCAAACGGAGTAGAGGGCTGCATGGAAGGCCGAAAACGGCTGCATCTTGAGCAGTATGTTTTGGCCGCATGAATCGAACCAGAAGAGAACGACAAAAAGCGGAAGACGTGCAGTGCAGCAGGAGAAGGAACAAGAAAAGAAAACCGGAAAATGCCCCTGTACCTGCCATGGCCAGCCAGGCCAATGCCCCGAACCATCAACGCCCAACAAGAGCCAACCAAATAGGACGAAAACCCGTCCGCTGGTACATCCGTTCGTCCGGAGATGGTGGATCGATCATCGACGGAACTCCGATTCTGCCTCGGCGCCAAAAGCACCCTACATGACACCCATATGAGGGACTTGAGAGTGACTATGCCACTGAACAGTGAATGCCGACACAGGAGATGGCTGGCCCTCCAAACGAACAAACACATGAGCAAATCGAGTTCATGGTCTAGTCATCATACGGTCTTGTTCTGAGGATCCCATGCACGTCTTAGAAAGTGGGCTCAGGACGAGCAGAAGAGCAAGAGTGCAAAGAGGACTGAGGTGTCCGTCCGTAGCCAAGTCAGAGTGCCCGGGTTCTTTGTTCTTGCCCGGGAACGCTACGTACTCAGTGTTGTGCGGGCTTCCAAACGAGAAGACAAGTAGCATCCCTGATTCAGTTCAAGCTCAAGGTTGGAGCTATAATTTGTGTAATTTGTGAAGGTGAGTATACATGTATAATACATGGACTATCATGGGGTATCAAGGTATAACTATGACAAGAACAAAACACCCGAAAACACCACAGTATCGTAACCTGCCTTCATCCCTACACCACCTATTCTCCCCACTCTTTCATGCGTATATAGCTATGAATTCCCCAAGCGTTCCATGTTCGTCTACACTCCCTAGATGTACCTTGTCTTAGCTTCTCACCTCAAGAATAAACAAGCGAGTTTCTCTCCTTTCCTGTGGCGTACGGAGTACAAAAAGACAAGATGGAGAGCCCCCCCAACTAACGATTCGACTGTGTGGTCTGGGGCCTCTCCTCCGCGGCCAAAAGCAAAAAAATGCCGACCGGGTTCTGAGATGAAGAGCCTTTCGATGCCAACAGGCCTAGAACTTCGAGTCTCTCTCTCCGAAAGACAAGATGGAGAGCCCCCCCAACCAACGGTTCGACTGTGTGGTCTGGGGCCTCTCCTCCGCGGCCAAAAGCAAAAAATGCCGACCGGGTTCCGAGATGAAGGAGCCGTTCGATGCCAAAAGGCCTAGCTAGGACTTCGCATGATGACTATTTGGTCCATATGCCTCGGTCCGTGACCCGTCTGCGCCATGGCATCCGCCGACTCCAGAGACGGCAACTAGTGATGCAGGGACGAGGTGACATTGTCCTCTCGCCTCTCCCTGTCTCTCACTGCAACACCGCGACCGGTTGGATAGTGTAAGTGCGTAAGCTAACTTACATAATTCCACAACATGTAAACGTCATGTCGTTCCAGTCGCTTCCTACATATCGTACTCGAAAACATATACAAGTATCGATAGTAAACACAAAGGGTGCCCGCCCCCTCTAGTCAGGTGGGCACCAGCATAAGTAAAACAACACAGAGAAGCTTCTCTGTGTGTAAGATAAGAGTCAAGCGCATCGGACGGCATCAATGCCGGCTTATTGCGCTGCACATAGAGAAGCTTCTCTGTGTATAGAGACAAGACTCAAGCGCGTAGGACGGCATCAATGCCGGCTTATCGCGCTGTTGTTGGCTCGCCAGGGAAAAACGGTCCATATAGATTGGAGGCGTTTCGGAAAGATAGCCAAGACGAAAGTGCACAATCATGAGAAGGCAAGAAAACAAGGCGTAGCGAGCAAGCGCCCCCTGTGAGAATACGCTGTTCTCATCTGGAGGCGTATTGCGCCCTACGCTGTTGTTCTTTGCGCTTCATTGATGGCCTCGAATTGGGCTTTCCTCTTGTTACCTATGCATTCGGCTTGATTAGCATTTCCCGGGTCATGTCGCCATTGGAGGTTCAATGGAGCAGGAACATAGACGAAGAAGGGGGGGTATTTGGGCAAGGAAAATAGGTAGGATGATGATGGCTTACCCCAGTCTTGGAATTGACACTTATGCTCTGGCTGGACCCATTCATAGTCCATTCCACGTTCGGGGTTGCGATGACCCAGACCAAGCCCCGTCCTTCGAGTACCTTTTTTGCCGTTCACTCGATCCCGGCACATGATACTCCGTCGACAGGGTTTAGACTTGTCCGTTTCATCAAACACGAGACGGCCGTCCGAGTCCCAGACTGGTATCTTACCATTATCTCGGTAATACCAGCCCTCGAGGCCCTGGTGTTTCCGTTCGTGACCTCCCTCGTGGAACAGGTTTGCGAATGCTGTCGTAACCTGAGGCCAGGACAAGCGCAGATCTTCCCTCGCATACACTATATAGTCCCCCTCTTCTATTGTGTATTTCCTGTTGTTACGAATGGGGGGACAGTTTTCGGGTACGCGAGGGTCTCTCTGCTGTACGCCGGTTTGCTTCCGGCAGCTTGTCTTTCCTGGTGCCGGATCGTGGGCTGCGTGCCCGGATGAAGGTCCGGCGGGCATGTTGTCCGGAACATGCCATGAAGCCCCCTCCCGTGGGGTGCTTATAATACCACTGTCGGACCACGTGTGCATGCGTGACGCAGCATAACGTGGCCCTTTCTTTGGGACGAGGCCCAGCATGGGGGGCAGCGTAAGTCCCAACATCTCGTCGTTGGACGACACCCAAGCATTACCATATGCTTGGGCCAGTACAGCCCCCACGCCGGGCAGCATTCCCGCTGTTCGGGAATCCGGCTTGTATGCCCTGACGGGGGAAAAGCTGTCTGTGGACACCACGGGTGTGTCTAATGGGGCTAAAGAAGACGTCAGAACATTGAGTGACTAATTTACCTAGCAGGTTACTGTGTTGCATCGAGAGAAGAGTGGAAAATAGTCACCTCTGGTGTTGGAGCCTCGTGCTTCGAAAGCGGTCGCCTCTGAAGTCGGCGGATACCATGGCGCAGACGGACCGGGCATATTGGCGAGGTCATCGTCGCGCAAAGTTCTAGCCCTCTTCGTACCGCGCGGCTCTTTATGTCGGAACTCATCCGGCATTTGTCGCTTGGGCCGCGGAGGAGAGGAATAGGCGGTGCAAGGGTATCCGGGACCGCAGATCGCACACGTTCTTTCGCAGTCAACACAGTCAAACCGTTTGGGGTAGCTCTGCATCTTGTCTTGCTGTATGCCACAAGGAGGAGAGAAAGTCGCTCTTTTTTCTTGTGATGAGAAAGTAAAAAGCGTACGTCTATAAAATGTAGACGAAGGCTTTGAGAGGACACAAGAAAGGATGTAGAGAAGGGAAAGGAAGATGAAAGGGGAAAAGGCAGGACAAGCAGGCTTTTTTGGAGTTTGTGATGAAGATGGAATAAGACGAGAAAAGGGGATGAGGCTTCAGGGAACATCAGTGCGTCTTATATAGATATTGGGACATGACTGTCGGGCATGTGAACACACGGAAAACGAATGGGAAAGAGGAGATGATGATGCTTCGACGATTTGGAATGTTCAATGACACGCAAATACTAGAAAAAGAGAAGGTGTCATGTAGAATCCGTACTCCGTGAGAACTTGTTGCGACCTTGACGATCGAAACAAGTTGACTTGACGGCATCACGATTCACCAGTGACCAGGTAGGCTACGTTGTAGACTAGACGCAGGCTTATCTTTCTTCACACTTCTGCTGCTCCGCATGAACCATGCTAGAAGCTGCCATCAATGCAGTACAGAACAGGAAACCTATGCCATGAAGAAAGTGTGTGTCGGAGATGTATGTCTCGATGTTGGAGCGGTGGAGAGAAAAGGAGGGGGGTGCTGTCTGTGCGTTCGCACGCCCCCCTTGCTGGCGACTTGATTGCACAGAGAGCTTGGCAGGCTTACGGGGTGGGGTGTAAGTTGTCTAGACACAGATTTAATTACAAAACGAAGCATGAGCAAAACGGTGTACTCGACGTGGCTGGTAGTTGGGGTGGAACAAAGAAGACGGAGATGTACCGGTATGTAACAGCAAGTTTCAACACCACCTCTTTCATCTAGACTCCTGTACTAACTTGTCATCCCGATTCTTTGACACCGTACGTAGCATGGCAGGCGATGAGCAATATGTACATAGGCAGATACATACCTCCTAGGTACCTAATGTATCTGCTTTCGGTAGGGGCCCCAGTGGAATTTGAGCGGAGATATCTATCGGCCGAGTCGGGCTTAGCGGTGGGGTAGTCGACCACATCGCTGGAAAACACGGAAAAGAAGAAGAAAGTCACTTGCTCCGTAGAGAAAGACATCATCACGCGCGTTCTCATTCGTTGCCATGTATGCAGTGTGTTACTAATAATAAACGTGGACACACAACAGGCAACGAACCCCCCCCCAAATTTGTATGTACCTGATATGTATTCCCGTGGCCCTTGCGGATCGTCGACTATCAATTGGAAATAAATTTCAATCAATGACGAATTACGATGATTCCCATCGACAACTCTCCCACTTAACAGCAGTGCAATTGGCCACGCTACAGGCAATGACGTTGCGATCCATGGGGCGCCCGCGTTGCCGCGTCTTCCTCGCGTCACCGATCTCCTGTCTCCTCTCTTTGCCGCAAGTACAGAGTACGGAGTAAGTACATACACGTGGACAAACCGTCGCTCGTAGGCAAGGGGGTATTTCCTTCAGCAGGGTTCAGATATGAACGGGGACCCATGTTTGTACATCAAGCATGGGTCATATTTCCCGTGCTCCGACTTGCCGCATGCCGGCGGCCGTGGATTCGAGTGGCTTTGGGCCATACGTGTGTCATGTACATATACAACTCACATGTCTGCGACGCGCCACGATATCCGTCTCACACATCCGCAACTGAGCGAAATCAGTGATGCTCTATTCGTAGCAAATAAAGCGTATGTACGACCCAAGAGTAAGGACATCGACAGACGTGAATCAAACTTCAAGCTTGCTTGTCACGAAGCGCCCCAAAAACTCCCAGTTTACTACTAGATCATCAGGCTAGCAGCCAGCAGAACTGTCAGCCTGGCTTCATGCAAGAAGATGCCGATACATCGGGACGTATATGACTGATTCAATGCTGGTACCAGATTGATTGAGACCTTCTGCGGCACACCGGCCGTCGCCTCGTCTTCCTCTGGCCATCGTCCGAGATGAGCATGTTTGAAGAGATGCCAAGGGCAGCACACGAGACCAAAACGCCTCCACCGAGAATGTGTGAGTGACAGTGCGCGCTTGGCCGTCGAAAAGAATCGGGGCCATGTCCCGTTGCAGGCAACAAACTGCAGAGGACTGCAGCTGATGAGCACAGACTCTGGATGCGGCAGGAGAACTCGACGGCATCGTAATGAAGCTCCCGCGCAGAGCAATGACTCGAATGTCCAAATTTAGATGTAAGTGCATTGGTCGCCTCTGGCAATAGGATGCCTCGTGTGCTCTGTACGATGAGCGACGCCCACCGCTAGATCATGACGATGGTACATGGCGTTCTGTATGATGCCACACACGGCAGTTGCGTTGCGGCAACACCACAACGGCACACACGCACACGCACAACTCCGAAAAAACAGCCCGAAGGCAAGACTACCGGGCATGGAGCAGGTCGCAGGTCGCAGGTCGTGAGCTGAGAAGAGAGATAAGCCCCATAATGGCCTAAACAGCTTGTTGCGTCGGTTGTAGACGACTACCTAGCAGACGACTAAGTTTCTGTTTCTTCTTGTGCCAAGGTTCGACGTCTACTTCGTCTCAACACATGCGTCATATGCGGAGTGAGCGCAAAGTGTGTTGCAAGGACTTGCGATGCTCTATCCTGCGGAGCTCCAAGGGTCGTGGCTTCAGTAGTCTCTCGCTTGTGTTCGCCACCCTAGTGGTCATGCCCATGCAAGTTTGCAACCCACGAGCTCTCGAGCGGGGAGGATAGACATCAGCGCGAAACAGACAAGTCAGAGCGCTGGAAACACAGACGGAGGGACGGGAAGATGCGACCAGGCAAGCATTTTGCGGGCGGTTGATCCTTCATCGCTGCGTTGTCGATATGCAGAACTGTGGCAGATGAAACTATGACAGAAGGGCGCCCGCGGCGCAGGAAGCCGGCCTGGTGTTGCGTCGTCGAGCCATAGAGAGGTCGGTGCCAAGGAGCTCAGGGATGAGGGCGAAGGGGAGGGGGGGTGAAAGTGAGTGAGCCCATCGTTGCTCCTGCCGGCCCCACGCCCGTAGCTCAACCAGACTAGATGAGCACCGAGTCTTCATTCTTCCTGTTTCCCCCCAACACTTTCCTCGACGATGCGGGCAATGCAGCCACCAAGCGCAAGATATGGACGCAGACATGACCTCACCATTCATACCGGGCCACGCAATCACTGCTACTTAGGCGCTTGAAAGAGGAGGTGGAGAGAACAGTTGTGGTCGTGAGCAAAGACCAGGCCACGCGTCGCTGTCGACTTGCGCCAAGCATCCATCACTGCCGACTTGGGCGCCCGGAAGAAGGGGGGGGGTGGGGGGTGGACAAAGCAGCTGAGGATATCTCGAGGAAACGAACGTCTTCAGCATTAGGAGGGTAATCAGCATGAGACCCGGAGGCGAGCTCGATAGGCTGCCCCGGCTTCTTCTTCACCCATGCCGATGAAATCGGCAGGCAAGGCGTTGCTCTGAGGCCCAACCTACGGATCGGCACCCGCCTTCCTTGCCTCCTCCCCAACATGAGAGGGCTGCAGCAGGGCAGCGATAGCAACACCGGTCTTGCTACACGCCCACACGCCGCACGAAAGTTCATTTAAAAACGTCAACCACCGCTAGCGTCAGTAGAATATGCCTGCCCGACTCATGGAACAACGTGATATGCCATCGACAAGCCCGACGATTCCGTTGTGCCAGTTGTGATATCGTGTAATGATGCCCTTCTCCCACCTCGATGATCATCTGTAAGTCGTAATCTCGAGATTCCTGGCCATAAACGAAGTTATAGAGCCCAGGACTTGTCTCACTTGGTCCTGTTTTATATCAACGGAGACCCTTGGAAGGTGCAGCAACGCATAATATGATTGATTATGCGCTACTCGAGCACATACTTCTGTACTTTGTTGTGGATATGGTGCGCGTGAGGATCCCATCCCCGCCCTTGGACCGCGTTGTTATGATTTTCGGGAAGAAGCCACTCGCAGCACTGCTTGACCAACTGCCGCCCGTAAGACGACGACTCCACTAGAAACGACGATCGCAGGAAGTGGGAAAGTTTTTTGAGGGGGCGTGGGACCACTGCACTGGCCGTTGTTGTACATCACATGCAGGACCCTGTGGTTTCGTCGCAGGAGAAAGAGGGGTGCCTGAGGGAAATATTTTTGCGGCATAAGTCTCTTCACTTGGGGGGCGGTTTTTCTCAAGCATAATGTGTACCCAGAGCACTGGCCGCCCCCCTTCTTTCAACTCACGGAAGATGTGCAGGACAGGGAGAGGGTAGGGCGTGGAGGGGGCTGCCGGAGAGATTTGGGAGATGCCGCGGGAGTAAAGAACCTGAATATTCTAGAACTCTATAGTTTGCCTCTGGCGATATCATCCCATGCGTGAAGAATAGAGATGAACTGCCTCTTGGCCAAAAGGACTCCAAAAGGTCAAGCACTTTCGACAGAAACTCGCAACACCCGTGATTCACGGGCCATGCTCTGCCTCGGTTCTTTCTCTTGGCCTCTCCGCTCTCTCCCGCCTCCTCTCTCCATGCCATGTGTGTCATCTCCCACAGTCGACTCATCATTCTCGGTCAGTCGTTTCCTACAGGATCAGTGCATGCTGCCGTGCCATCCATATTTGTGCACGGTGACTGGGTTGGCGAAAGTTTCCTTCTCCTCACATGTGCAAACCTGGTCGCAGCTGAAGTATCCCAATCACGCAATCCAAGGTCGGATTTTGGCTCGAGACATGGGAAAGCATGGGGGGGGGGGGGGTAAGGGAACTCGAGGAGCCTGTCGAAGACGATTCGTTGTTTTTGGTTTCGGCTGCCGGCAATGTGACCTACCTTTGTCTTGATGATAGTATGAAAAGGAAGGAGGGGGCGTGTTTTTGATAAGGGGGTTTGCTGCTCATGCGCCGTGCAGAATGTTCATGTACCTCGGTAGACGGTGCAACCCGGTTTATCTTTTGTTGAGAAAAGCAGGACCAAGAATCTCATGTTCATACGGTCCTGCAAGTCGTGTTCTCCGCGCACACACAAGGGGGTCGGTTTTACGTGCACACCCGCCAGACGATACATGCCGGTAGTCTTGAAGAGGGCATTTCGTCAGAATAACGCATTGCCCATGAATGCTGTCGACTACACGCGATGCTGCAGAATCCGTTCGGTGCACGTGGCACTCTCAGGGCTACGAACCATCGCCCCAGTCCTTCTCCTGTTCCAGGACGGGCGGGTCCTGTAGATCAAGAAGGCCGAAGAACATGGCTATGCCGCTCAATACAGACGCAGAGGTTCTCAGCGCATGGTCGAAGTCAGAGTGTGCATGTGGTGTGGGCTGCTTTGCATCGGTGCGTCTGCGTGAGTGCGTGTGGGTATGCGTGGGAGTTCTGACGTCGAAAGAGGCCGCGAGCTTTGAGGCCTGAACAGGGGGTTGTAGGGTGAATCGCAGGGATTCATCTTGCAGAAAATTCGTTCAGTATATTTCTATGTTTTCTTCAGGAAAAAAAAAACTTTCAAGCCTGAGTCGGTTTGCTCTGTCTTGTCCAGTGGCTTGCTTGTATTGGGCAACACGAACGATCAGAAGCATCCAGGCGGCTACCACGTATGTACACCCACACGTATACACACACTAGCGGCAAGAGGGACTGGTTTCGAAGAGCCGATTCCTTGTAGGCACCCATCCTAGTACCTGTCTCTTGTCTTCGATGCGCCGAGCGTTCTACTCGGGGTGGGCTGTTGTCCATCAGCCCATTCCCAAGGAATTGCGTCGTCCCGCCGAATGCGTGGATGACTGCTCATACCCCCTCATGCCTACCCATCTCACCTAGTCCTCGAAGACGATGCTACGAATCGACAGGTGACCTCATGTTTGTGTTTCTCATTGCGCAAAAGGACATCGCCCGTCCACCTAAATATAAATATGATGAACACATGAGCATGGCTAGTCCCTCAGCCTGAACCGAGCCGATCGAGCGTTATTGGTCGAGGGGCCTGTGTTCATAACTTCACAACTTGGATCCAGTGTCCTCAAGAGACAGAGAACCGGTGCCAGGGAACGATTCATCCCCGGAAAAAGCCCTTGGACATGTGTTAGTCTTGCATTCAAGAGCTGAAATGACCCAAAACATGGAATAGCACCGATAGGGACGAAAACGATCGAAGCCAATACGAGACAGACGTGAAACAGGAGGTAGGCCGTCGCAAAACCACCGCACCGTGCCGAGACCCTGGTCAAACACCCGACTTGGCAAGGTAGAAAAGTAGGCATTTTCATACAACAGACGTACGTACCAGCCTCGTTCGGGGCCATCACGCAAGAAGCTACAGTCGCTATTGAGATGGCACCGCCAACCACCGATCACCGCCGTTGTGTCTGCCGTTTTATTCGTCATCGTATCTGCAGTCATGTCCGCCGTCGTATCTGCAGGAAGAAATGATGATGAGTATACGCGTGCAACGGGATACACATATAATGAAGCAAGCTGATTCTCTTGTGGCAGCCAAGTGCTGGCTGGCTGCTGACGAGCTTCCCCCATGCACGCCCGGTGCAAACATCGAGCCTCACGATGTTGTTGGCACGCATAACACATCATATCGTACAATACAGAGTACAAAGTACAGAACACATCACATACCTTGTTCAGAATGGGATAGGGGACGGCGGCTGGTCCGGCTGGCAAAAGAATCTTCCGTTTCAGTCCTCACCAGCGACGCCACTACAGGCTCGGACCGCGCATAAACGCTCAAGCCACAAGTGTAGGCCTTGAAATCGTCACTATCCACCTTGACAGGGAATTGGCCCGTCAGGATGCGTCCTATCATGATAATGACTGCTGCGTGAGTGCAAAGAACAACCGCCCGGGATCCATCCGCATCACACTGCTCGACGATACCCCTCAGGGCCTTGGCAACCCTGTCCCGCAGTTGCTCAAGCGTCTCGCCTCTTTTGGACGGCGTCACGACTGACACGTATCCTTGGTCATAACTCGGAAACATGCTCTTGAGTATCGCGGGCGCAGCAGGCTCCGGGTGATCAAAGGGAGCGGATCCGAACCACTCACGGATGCCATGCTCCGGTAGCATGCTGGTCACTGTAGCCTGAGCCTGTACATGGGGAGCTGGGGATTGTCCGCGGGTTGAACCGGTCTGTGCCCTCTGATGCTGAAGTTCCATAAACGGAGACATGGTCTGCAAGCATCTGTAGAAGGGACTAGAGTACACCTTGTCCACCCCAGGGACCATGGTCATCAGATGTGCTCCCAACTCCTTGCTCTGGTCTATACCATACGACGTGAGGGAGGGATCCCCCTGTATACCAGTCGGAGATGGGATGCCACTGTAGACTCCTGACTTAGGATCGACGTACCAACTTGAGCGGAACTAGAGATCGATGGGTGCCACCAAGAAGAAGGTGAGTACACAATTCTGTTGTTCCGTTTTGTGGATAGCACTGCACAATGAAAGCGTCATGGTCCTTGAGTCGTCTGTGCTTTTTTTTTCTCCTTTCTTCTCTTTTTCTTCTCTTTCTTCATCTAATTTGTGTACTTCCTCATTGTTGCGTGCTGTCGAACGAAGGAGCAAAGAAAACGCCACTTACCCCATGCCGCACTACGTAGATTCTTTCTAAGACCATTGTTCTATTTTTGCTGAAGCTCCGCAGGCCGAGCCAGGGTAGGCTGATGACGACAATAGGTTCAATGAATAGTGAGCGGCAGCTTTATGTGATAAATGCTAGCGAGAACTCGATGGCAGATCCTCTTTCGGATTTTTTCCCCTTTTCAAAGAAAAAGGGGCAGATATCAGCCTCGACGGCTTATGTAATCAAAAAAGCACTTAGCCTTTCAAGGGGAGCAGCGGCGATATGTATCGCATTTCCCTCACAAGGTGATCGAGGAATGAGACGTGCTGTCTTTCAATGGGAGAGAATGGTTAGGGTCCTGTTCTGATATAGAAGGTAACAACGACACGTGCGTAGGGAGTTCCTGCACTTACCGTCCCGGGGGAATGAAGCTTGGTGAAGACACGGTTGTTGGGGGATGTCGAGAGGGTGTGTGTTGTAGGTATCTGGTACGTTCCTTCAGAAACATACAGTATCTGCTTACACTCGCTTGTTGTTAGGAGGCGTCTGGATCTAAACTCAGCCAGGACAACAAGCGCATGGGTACTCCGTATGCAAATTCCCATATACGCAGCAGAACGTGCGGTGTCTGCGGACGCTAGTGAAATGTGGTTGCGGCGAGCTGAGAGACCGACGAGAGCGATAATAGCGACAACAGTATCTTCAATGAACCCCGGCGGATGGGAGCGTTGTTGGTTTTAGCCTTGAAGTTGTTGGCGATACTCGCGACTACGGAGTAGCATAAAGGCCGCGTGCGAGCCAAAGAGTGGCGCCCCAAAGTGTCAGTTTCCGGCACTTGTCAACAGCTGGTTGGCCAGAACGTGGGAAGTCAGGAGCCGCTTATCATAAGCCCTACAAAGCTGAGAGTGCATAGCTACCTACCTCCCGAGTCCTCGGAGTCCGTACTCCGTTAGGTAGATCACGGCGCTCCGCTTTTCTTTTCTGTTTCCGAGTTCTGAAAGGCAAGACCAATGGATCAACGTGGAACCGGCCAGAATTCGACAGCTGGAGCCTGAGGGACTAACGGGACCCCCTGTGTTCTACGGAGCCAACCAACGCGATACAGTGACAAGAAACGATACAATGGCAAGGAACGCGAGCAAAGAGA
This sequence comes from Claviceps cyperi, assembly GCA_018360075.1. Classification (NCBI taxonomy): domain Eukaryota; kingdom Fungi; phylum Ascomycota; class Sordariomycetes; order Hypocreales; family Clavicipitaceae; genus Claviceps; species Claviceps cyperi. The sequence goes on from SRPQ01000456.1 coordinate 16,420, forward strand.
CTCCGTATGAGGTATGATGTACTCATTCAACATATGAAGCATCTTGCAACTTGCAAGGCAGAGAATTGGGGTCACGTCGTTTGGCCCCCACACTGGACGTGGCCCTGTACATATACCTACCCTGTCATAAGCGCAAAGCGCACCACCAGACCGCAAGCATCTGGAATGCCGAATCTTTGCTCCTCCAAGATTGGCCATGCCTTCAAGAGAAAGGAGAAGTGAGCGCGCGACTCCATCAATGACAAGATCCGTTGACAATGTTATTAGTACTGGTTGTTGTGTTGCCTTGGAAGTCTGCGCTTTTGCGCCCCCTGCTATGGCGGGGGGGTAAGAAACTACCTCCAAACCTTAGGTACAGTGCCTATCACTGCGAATGTTTTTTGTTCTTTCTTCCAAGAAAAGAATTTGAAGAAAAACCCCCTGAAACCGGAGTTGTCCCGCGACCGGCGCGGGGCCGCGATAGTTGTCGTGTAACTCCAACATTCGTCAAAGTCTGGATTGAGGAGACCGATCCGGGTCTGCGCTTCTCCGCCTGGAGCAGGCTGCAGCTTGGAGGCATTTATGTATGTATGTATGTATATATCTGCATGTACATACCTACTCAAGACGATCTCATCCGGATGGCTCGTTCGCTTGCCAAAAGGCATGCAGATGGGGATCGCTAACTACCTACAAACCCGTAGGCTGTATGTACCTAGGTAGGTGTACAAACTTAGCTTATAAGAGCAATAAGGGCGTGCCTCGATGGGATGTGTTTCGAAACACCATGGCTCCTTGAGATAAATCAGAATGTCTGTTGTGTGGAAAGTTGAAACTGCATTGAAGAAAGTTGCTGACAAGCTTGGGATGAAACAGGGGCCAACGTCAGATTTCTCAGACTGTACGTGTTCGTCTTCTATTGTCACTGTGCTACATAGCGGGATTTCTCGTCGTGTTTGAACTTGGTGGGAGAACGGCCATGGTTGAAGGCTCACCAACAAGCGGACCTGCACCTATATGTACCTTCAGGTAATGGTGTTGTTTCTTTCTTCTTTCATCGTTGGCCCGTGAGCGTCTGAATTCGTGTTGTTTGGCCGCATTGGCAATAGTAGGTAATTGCCAATTGGTATGTACCTACTCTGCATGTCGTTGGCTCAGGTACTCTTCTGAGAACGTGCGAGGTGGAACCCTGCCTTATTAGCTGGTGAAAATGTGCATGGAAGGTGGGAAACCTCAACGTCCCCCCCCAAAAACTATTCCACGTCGACCCTGAATTACCCAAAAAGGCATAGCCCATCTTCGAACCCTGCTAGCGTATATAGCGCAGCCAATGAAGGTGTTGTTCACCCCATGTCGCTTTGTACCTGTCGCAGGGTATATAGGGGTAAACAAAGCACATCAGAGTGGCCAGACGGCTGCGCCCATCCTTTTGTGCGATAGTACCTTTCGTCGTCGTGTGCTGAGTGCCCCGTGCTGGAAAGGGCTCAAGTTTGGATGGCGAATTTTATGTACGTGTATAGCACTTTCATGGAACATGGGAGCGCTGAAAAGAAGCTGTCTTGGGTCGGTTTGGCTATTCGACTCTCACCCGAATTGAGCAATATTGGCCGTGTCATTCGATCCCAGGCTCCCAGCTGATTGCTACTTACTAAACATCGTACAGCATACTACCGACGGACCAGCCGGATTGCCGCGCTGGAGGCCATGGACGACGCTTTTCAGGAACGATGGACCGAGAGAGTGTCTATCTTTAGAGGCCGCGACGTCTGAAGCTGTCGTTGACTCCAACAGGCGTGCTCGGCGGCTGAGATTGAAGCTCGTGAATAGCTACGTATCGTGTACGAGCTGGGCCGGACAGCCCGCATCGCTTTTTCGTATGTAGCTGGGGTTACGACCACCCACCCAAGTGTTGAAAGTTGAAAGTTGCCCATAACTGCTTGAAGGACGAGGCTGGGGCTGGTGACGGTTTTGTAGACTCTGCAACGGCACCTACTGGAGCGGTTGAGCCTCGAGGTGGTGGAAAAGCTGGCAACTGGCGCTGTTGACGTTGATAATCGCGAGAATTGGCTGCGAGACCTTGCAATTCAGCAGAGTAGATACTTGCCCATAAGCTTACTGCTGCTGTTGTATATCATTCGGCATTGTTGCAACGTGGCAACAGGTATGGGCGTCTGCGAGGCGTGTAGACGCCATTGGTGAGCTGAGTATGGCCGCGACAGCGCTGTGATTGCTGTCATTGGCGTCACATAGCTGTCGGCGTGAACTTGGAACAGGAACAGTCTCTCTTGCGGTACCACTGCCGTTCTGATTCGCGAGGGCAGTGTTGGCCATGGCATTACGGCCCTATTGTTGCTATCAAGACGCTCGAATAAGCTGGAATCGCGCGAATTGCGGCGCGGGCCAGCGCCTCACTGGTGCGTAAAGATGGCTGCGATAATGAAGATGACGGAGACTTCATTTTCAATTTGAGAAAGCGACGGAAGGGTAGTTTGTATAGCTTCAAAATCGAGGTCGCTCACCGCCGCCCGCGGAAGAAAGTGGGATACTCCCCGAGCTCCAAATGGGCAACAGGACTAATCGGTCGACAGAAACAGCCCTTAGCACCCTGGCCGAGGCGGTGCGGGCCGCTTGGCACCACAAGGGAATCGCATCGTTGTTGCAACTGGACATATCCGCGGCGTTCGACACCGTCCACCACGGCAGGCTGACCTCCCTCATGCTCAAGTTCGGCCTCCCTTCGTGGAGGGCAGCGTGGATCCGGGAATTTACCACGGGAAGAACGGCACGTCTGCACTTCGAGAACCAGATCACCGACGAAATTCCAGTCTCCTCCGGAGTGCCACAAGGCTCCCCAATATCGCCAATACTGTTCTTAATTTACATGACGCCCCTATACAGGAGGCTCGAAACCGCCGAGAACTGCCTAACGATTGGGTTCGCCGACGATACAACCCAAAGAATCTGAACGCTTCCTCGGCGTTGAAGTCCACAGGAAGCTCCGATGGAAAGACCACTTAGA
>SRPQ01000457.1:0-19377 GCA_018360075.1 Claviceps cyperi
TGTGTACAGTTTGGTCATTTACTTCCCACTGTAATTTGGCGGGTTACAAAGGAGCCCAAGAATTGTGGAGAATGCTGTCCGGTTAGCAATTTTATGCTGTCCGAATAGGAATGCTCAAAATAAAATGAAGACTGGATCGTTGCGGGACGCCGGAACAGCTACATAGCCTCCATCCATGGAGTGGCGCCACCAAAGGCAACCTATGTATGCATGTACCTCCTAGGCTAAAACTAGGCTAAAAGCCACAACAGGAAAGGTCCAACCATGGCTTCCGGCTTATCTAATCTATCAGTCATTTTATCAATCAATCAGTTGCACCCCCCATCACAGCATGCGAAGGATATAGTCGTTGATCGTGTGCGGAGTAGGATGTACATACTGTACTACCTAGGTGTAGGTACACACGACATGAAGTCCATCTTGACACTAGACACGTCGCACGCCCCCCTTCAAGTGAGTGACCGACATCGGCGCCCGTGTGAGGGCGAGAAAAGAAGAGCAACTACATACCTATAGGTACATACCAGAGTAGAGAAAGAAATGGGGCGATGCGGGTAACGGGATCATGGCCCATGCAATTTACGGAGGTAGGATAATGGATGCATCCGCCCAGCATGATCAGCCTCGGGGCCCTCAGGAGTCAGGAATTGAATTGTGGTTTTGTTTTGCAAGAGCAAGAGCAAGAGCAAAAAAAAAAAAAAAAAAACGGAGTGGCAGGGTTATGGAAACAAGATAACATAACATGTCTCATATTCGATGCTGGCCCGCAACCACGATGTGAATGCACCTCCAACTTTCTTCCATTCCGCATGGAGAAAGTTTGTGAAATGCGGTGAACATGACGGACTCAACGCCGGTAGTAGCAATGGATGCTCGATCCAAAGTATCGATAAAAGTCAGTGCGTATCTATTGCGTCGCGCATGTGCGCGTATCGTGGCTTCTTTTTGACGAAAAAATACTGACAAAAGCATGGTTGTTTCCAGCTCAGGAACATCTTTGCCTACTTCAGCATCTACGCGAGGGTTAACCCGACAAAATTCGACATCCTTCTCTTCATCACCGGCTTGATCAGCGCGTGCGCGTCAGGTGTTCCTTTTCCAATTCTGGGCATCGTATTCGGTCAACTCATCGACGACTTCAATGACCAAACGTGCCAAGTCGGAGACGCCAGCAATGCGGATCAAGCGCGCCAGGCGGCATACCAATCTGCCATCAACGACAAGATCCTCTACGTCGTCTACCTTGCCGTCGCGCAGTTCGTTCTTGTATACGTCCATCTTGTTTGCTGGTCACTCGGTGGAGCCCGTCTCGCGCAACGGCTGCGCGAGCGGTATCTTCAGAAGCTTCTGCACCAAGATGCTGCCTTCTTCGACACGATGCCCAGCGGAGAGGTCGCGTCACGGCTCAATGGCGACATATCGGCCGTGAGGGCAGGTACTTCTGAGAAAGTCGGCATTCTTCTCTCGAGCATCTCCTTCTTCATCACATCATATGTCGTGGCCTTTGTCAAAAACACAGAATTGGCTGGTATCCTCATGGTGCTTATTCCCGCGTATTTTACCATGTCATTGGCCGGCGCGTGGTTCATTGAGAAATACTCCTCGCGCGTGTCGGATCATGTTGCGACCGCTGCATCAATTGCTTCGGAAGCTCTCTCAAACGTCGCCGTCGTGCAAGCGTTCAACGCGAATGATAGACTTGAGACCAAGTTCACCGCTCACCTCCGTGCGGCTCGGACCGAAGGTCTCAAGAAAGCTATTGCCAACGGAGTTCAGGCTGGTCTCATGTACTTTATTGCATATTCTGCCAATGGCTTGTCTTTCTGGCTGGGGAGCAGAATGATCGCCGACAACATCGCGAACGATGTGTCCGATGTGACTGTTGGCTCAGTCTTCACCGTCATTTTTCTTCTCGTGGATGGTAGGCTTGCTCGCCCCCTTTTGGTCGGTCCCCGTTGCTACCGGAGCTAACGCATGTGATTATTTTTATATACATAGCGACGCTGATACTCAGCGAAGTTACACCCTTTGTGCACATCTTTGCGGCCGCTGCCGCGTCATTTTCGAAGATTAGGGCCGACATGGAACATCCAGCGGCGGTCATAACCGTTACGTCCGACAAAGGCTGCAAGCTGTCTTCGACTGCTTCTGGCAGATTTGAACTGCAGAACGTTTCCTTCGCGTATCCTTCGAGGCCGGAGCAACGTGTGCTACAGAACGTGTCAATGGAGCTACAAGCTGGAAAGAAGACGGCTCTAGTTGGGTTCTCTGGAAGCGGAAAGTCAACCATCGCTGCTCTGATGCTTCGTCTTTATGACCCCGCTGAGGGTAGCGTCCTGCTAGACGGCCATGATCTCCGAGAAATCAACACTCGTGAGGTTCGAAGCATGATAGGTTTCGTACAGCAGGAATCACGCCTCTTTGATCGCTCAATCCTCGAGAACGTTGCGCTTGGCCTGGTCAATTCTTTCTCCCCCGACCATGAGTGGCTGCATGCTACTCTGCTTGGACCGCAGCTTGGCGAGGTTGCTGCTACAATAAGGAGCGGAATCGCGGTGACGGAAGCTGCTGACCAGCACGGAGCCGAAGCATCTGCAATTGTGACTATGGTGCATAAAGCAGTGGAACTTGCCAATGCTGCTCAATTCATCGACAAACTTCCTGAGGGACTGGGAACCATTGTTGGGCCCACCGGCAAGCAGCTCTCGGGCGGCCAACGACAGCGGATTGCCATCGCGCGAGCACTCGTAAAGAACCCAAAAATATTGATCCTGGATGAGGCAACTGCGTCGCTGGACTCAAAGAGCGAGCGAGAAATTCTGACAGCAATTGAACGATGCTCGGAAGGACGCACTGTCATCTCTGTGGCGCACAGGCTGTCAACGATCCAGACGGCCGACCAGATTATCGTGATGAGCGAGGGCCAAGTCGTGGAAGAGGGAACACACTCTGAACTGATTGCGAAGAAAGGAACCTACGCGGGCTTTGTTGATTTGCAGGGTTTGCGTGACCCATCTACCAAAAGTGATAGAGCCAAATCGATGGAGGAGAGCCTTGGCAGTGATGATTCTCTGGTGGAGGCTAAGATGAAAGAAGCCAAGATAGTGTCGCCGAACGTTCCTGATGAACCGCTCGAGGATCATCAGTTTTTGAATGATGCTGATAGTTCAATGAAGGAAAAATCCCCCTGGACCCCAGTACGAGTCTTGTTCTCGTTCATTCGCCCGCATGCCATCATAGCCCTCATCGCGCTTGCCGCCGCGAGCGTTGTTGGTGGTGCATTTTCGGCGGAGGCTGTCATATTCGGCCACACAGTTGGTAGTCTTACGCCCTGTCAAACTCCAGACTACATTAGATCGAGCGGGAGCTTTGTTGGCGTGATGTTTTTTGTCCTAGCCCTCATCGAATTCTTCGCCAACCTGATCAGCTGGGTTGGGTTTGGGATAGTGTCGGAAAAGTCCATATTCAACATACGAGTTCGCCTCTTTCGTTCTTTGTTCGAGCAAGACGTTCAATGGCATCAGTCTGAGGACCGGACACCTACTAGCTTGCTTGGATACATTACGAACGACGGCGACCAGATTGCTGGGCTGAGCGGATCAACCATTGGCACCATTCTGTCTATTTGCATCAATCTCATGGCAGCCATAATCATGACTCTCATTGTCGCCTGGAAGATTGCAATCGTCTGCTTGGCTATTGTTCCCATTTTGTTGGGCATTGGCCTCATTCAGCTTCGAACCTTATCCAAGTTCCACGAGAAGCACGAACAAGCATTTAGCAAATCGGTTAGCATTAGTGTTGAAGCAGTCGATTCTATCAAGACTGTGACGTCGCTGTCCCTGGAAGACGAAGTCCTGGCCGTCTACAGACGAACTCTTGATGAGCCAAAGCGAGAAGTCACTGCCATCAGCTTCTCAGCCAACTTGTGGTTAGCTCTGCAATACCTGGCAGGAAATCTAGCATTTGGATTGGCCTTTTGGTGGGGTTCCAAGCAGATCTTAAGTGGTGTTTATACCGAGACCCAATTCATCATCGTCGTCTTCTCTCTGCTTGTCAGTGCCCAACTATGGAGCCAAATGTTTGCGCTTGCTCCAGAGTTCACAAACGCAAAGGCTGCCATAGCCAGAGTGACTGGAATTATTGAACTCGGCAAATTGAAACAAGGGTCTTTGCCGACGTCAGTAGCCAAGTGTGCCGACATTGAAACTTTGGCAGAGGCAAAGTCTTTCTCGCCCGTTGCCACGGGTGGAGTTGACTTGGAGCTTCAAGACGTCCATTTCTCCTATCCTACTCGCACAAATGCTCCAGCGCTAAGTGGTCTGAGTATTCACGTCCGGCCTGGCCAATTCTGCGGCCTTGTTGGTCCTTCTGGTGCAGGGAAATCTACCATCATCTCTTTAGTGGAAAGGCTGTACCTGCCATCTTCGGGTGCGATCTTGATCGATGGATCAGACATTACTCAGAAGACAGACGTCACTTTCCGGGACAAAATCGCTCTTGTGCCTCAAGATGGAGTATTGTTTGAAGGCAGCGTACGGTTCAATGTCTCCTTGGGAGCCCGGCCCGGCACGGAAGTGTCGGAAGAAGACATTATCCAAGCTTGCAAGTTGGCGAATATTCACGAGACCATCATGAAGCTCCCTGAAGGCTATGAAACCGAATGCGGAGCTTCTGGAAACAGATTTTCGGGTGGTCAAAAACAGCGGTTGGCCATCGCGCGTGCCCTGGTCCGAAAGCCAAGGCTGCTCATCTTGGACGAGTCTACAAGCGCTCTCGATGCCGAATCAGAGAAGCTGTTGCAGGATGGACTGGAGATGGCGTCCAGAGGGATCACCGTGCTAGCGGTAGCTCATCGTCTTCACACCATCCGTAAAGCTGATGTGATCTTCATGATTGAAGGTGGCAAGAGCGTGGAATCCGGCACCCATGACGAGCTGTGCGCGCGATCTGAAAGTTATCGATCGAATGTGCTGAGTCAAATGATTTCGAGCTGATTCACGGCCACTAGTGACGCAACATTGGTAGCATATTTATTTGTTCTTCACTTGAGTTCTGGGTTGGATTAGCGAAGCAGGTGCCGCATATAGCATGAAGTGCTCCGTAGGACTTAATACATCATGAATTGCCATTGGCCAATGCGCAATTCGAGCCGGACCTCGGCCATCATGAGGACGTAAGTTACGAATGAATCATGATAGAGTCGCACCCCTGGTCAACAGAGAAATGATGTATCGGTGACTTCGGTGGTGTACGTAGTGCATGTATACGCAGTAGGTACGGAGTATGTATGTATGTATGTACCTGGTACATGGAGGAGGGCGGTCGGAGTGGATGGTCCATGGAACATCGTGAGGAAACTGACGTTGGGCTCGTTTCGATATTAGGGACTCGGCCCTAACTATTGGCATCAAGGGGAAGGGTGATGATGTGTCCACTATCAGGGGACCGAGAGTCATCCTCTACGACCGTGAGAAGATCATGTTGTGCCCCACTGATCCGGCAATCCTAGACAGATATGTCGGTTGGGAGGACGCTGACATCTCGCTGGACGAAGGGTCATCAGACTCGGACTCTGACTCTGATTTGGATGTTTCGGAATCAGGAAGCATGCCTGGTGTTGTGCCGGGGCTCATTGCAGAAACACCCCCTTCATTCCCTTTTCCCACCGCGCGTCGAGTCTGTCGGAGGGAGGCGGACTGGTCAATCCCTCTCAGCGATGTCACTTCTTGGTTCGGATGGTGCGGGGTGACCTTGGGTCCATTGGTTCCCAGCCCGATGGTTGAGGAGATCATGCGAACGTTTTACACCTATCGAGACCTCAATGCCTCTTCTGTTGCTGACATCCCCGCCACGGATCTTGACGCCCACGTTCCTCGACTTAAGGACGGTGTGAAGCCTTGGGCACGTTCTCTCAGGAAAAGGTGGCCTGAGTTTAAGAAATACTGGCTTAACCGTCTGGTACAAGAAGGGACTGAGTCTGACATGTATGAATCTACCATGGCCTGTAATGGTCAAATGTCGGATTGGTGTGCTGAGCCCGCGCTGGTACCAAAGGATGAGTCGGACCCCTGGTCAGAGCAACGCCTGACGTCTAACTATTCACATGTCGACGAGGAGATGCCAGGCACCCAACTGCCCCTCCTTGCCGAAGTCCCGAAGTCCATGACCAGCTCTCAAATCCGAGGATTGGGTCTTATAGCGGGTTTGATCTTAAGCATGCGCATATTGATCACTCGGAGTCGCCCCCGACTTTAGACATGTTTTCGCATTCAGCGTCCCTCGGTTCACTCAGCTGCAGCCTGCCCGCATGCCTCAAGGCTCCCAGTCTGCCGGCTTCACTATGACTGAGGTGTTGAGGATTGCACTAGGTCCCATCCCCTCCCCGTATCCCGAGCCGTCACTTGCCGCGTCCAAAAGCATTGGAGATCTTAGTCCCCTTACCAGCTACATGGACGACATCTTTTGCAAACATACGTCGTTTGCGGATCAGTGGCTATTCATCAAAGATCATCTCCTCCCCCGCCTTTTGTGGACACGTATGAAGCTCAGCTTCCAAGAAGGTGGTGTCGTTGAGAGTTACATCGATCATCGCAATTGGCTGGGTACACGAAGTCGGTGGCTCCATGTTCATCAAGCCGACCGGCGTCCAAGTTAAAGGAGTGGCCACTCCCAAAGAACCAGTCTGCTGTTTGTTCATTTTTGGGGGCGGTCGGATGGGTGAAGAATTGCGCGGAGATTGCGAGGCCACTCAGTCGATTGACTGGAGACGTGGAGTGGCAGTGGGGAGATGCCGAGGCTCTGTCCTTTTCTGTTCTGAGGGAGAAAGCTGCCACTGCGGTGGGCATTCACGGTTTCTCTTTCGAATTGCCAACTCAGCTGTATTCTGACGCTAGTATCTTTGCTGAGACAAGGTGTCTGTCACAGGTGACGGGGTCACGTGATAGATAACCCACATATATACATAGTGAGCACAGTGCAGGTAGTTACACAATCCACACACATTCTCACCCCTGCACACCTCACAGTGCCCTACCCCATTCTCTATGATTCGTTCTTGTTCAACAAGACCCAGAGGAATTACGGCACCTATAAGCGTGAGCTTTGCGCTATAATCGAGTTCTGTCGGCGTCACAAGCATTTCTTTGAAGCACGATTAAAGTCAACCATCTTTACCGATCACAAACCGCTCACCACGTTCACCACAGCTACTGGTCATGAAGGAATCTATGCCAGATGGGTTACGGAACTTCGTCTGCTGGACGTCGAGATTTGCTTCATCCAGGGCAAGCGCAATGCCGCAGCGGACGGAATCTCAAGAACTATTGCCTTCAGATAACTGCGCTGACGACCTGGCTGAGTTTGGATCGTGCGATATAGATTCAAATGCTTGGGTGTGGAAGGATGGTGCAGGTGGCTGCGAGGAAATGTTGAAGTCATTGAAAGATGAGGAGATGCGGAAGGAGGCTGAGCTTCTGGCAGCTGGGGTTTGTACAGCTGTCAGATGGGTGGAGGTTGTGTCCGATCAACCGCATCGTGGGAAAAGTATGCGAATGATTCATGGTATGAGGATACTATGAAGTTTTTGGCTCATGGCGGCTGCGGTCCTGGAAACTATGACCGACATTTTGGCTAAGAGGATGGCAGACAAGGTGTCGCAGTACGACCTGGAGGATGGTGTACTTTGGTTTCGAGGACGACATGGCAGCCTGCAGGCAGCGGTGTCTGGTGCAAGGGGAAGTGAAAGAAGCACTACTGGAGGCTCATGACAATAGCGGCCATTTTGGGGCAGATATGACTCGTCGGATGCTGTGCCAGTCTGTGTTTTGGCCCAAGATGGGACCGATATCGTCAAATACATCTCGGGTTGCCTGCCTTGCGCTCAGCACAACCCGGGGAGGAAGAAGGCGCCGCCTCAACCAGTGCTTGTGGATGAGCCATTTCAGAGGTCAAACGGTGGTATTCGACACGTCTTGGTGTTGGCCGACTATTTCTCCCGATTCGTTTGGTTTTTCCCTTGCAAGTCTACTGGCGCTACGGAGATTGTGAATCATCTTAAGACCTGGATGGATGGTTTGTCTTTGGCTCCTGAGAGCTTTTACACTGATCCTGGGCCCGCTTTCACTTCTTCCGAGTTGTCTTCCTTTTTGAGAAACAGGGGGATTAGTATGTTGAACTCCCCCCGGTGGTCTCACAAGAGCGTGGGCCTGTTGGAGGTCACGAATCGAGTTTTTCAAGCACTTCTCAACAAAATAGTGGATAGTCCGTTGGACCGGAATCTGCAACTGCCGCAGGTAGCCAAGGTGATGAATTCCAGGTACGTCAAGACTATCGGTTTCTCTCCCATTGAGATCCTCTATGGGTTGTCTCGACCCCCAAGAGTAGGACTGAGGGCTTTCCTTACTCACGCTTCTTGCGTTGGGGACGACGTCTTTCGTGCTTCCTTGACTTGGCCTCCCGCGAAATCGCTTGAAGGAGAATCAGTAATCTAGAGTTTTCTGGATAGGTCGTTCAGAGGAACGCCGGTTGGAGGTGAAGACTAAGGGGAAGGCCGAGGCTGCTGCCAGGAAGGACTGCCATGAGCAAAGAAGTGTGAAGCTTTTCGCCCCCGAAGACATAGTGATGGTTGCTTCTGAGGGGAAACCGCCAAAACTTCAGCCGCGATGGCAGGGTCCATTCAGAGTCGACGCTCGAGTTGGGCGTTCTTCATTTCGACTCACTAACTTAGATGGAACCAAGATTCGAGGTGGTTCAAGTTTGGATTTTCATATTGGAGCTGTTCGAGCCTCGGACGGGAAATCTCCAGGCGCCTTGGGATGAACTGCTTGCAGGGAGGTCAAAGCTGAGAAGGTGATCTGTGTGGTGGGCTTGATCATTCTTCGAATTCTTTTCATCTCTCCTTATTCGTTTGTTTTCTTACGTTGTCGATTGCTTGAACGTTCTTATTTGTTCTTCGAGTTGGCGCTGGAGATGCGAGTCACCGTTGCGTTCGACATCTTTCGTCACCTCACTTCAACACGGTGGTGGCTGGGGAGATTCGTTTGTCAGAACCGTTTCCATGGACATTCATTCAAGGAGCTATCTTGTTGTCTCATTGTTCTGCTTCTTGGAGATCTATTGTGATCTTGCTCTTGTGAGGTCTTCCTATCAGATCCTCATCACTCCTCTCACCTTTCATATCCTCGTCGGGTATCCACCTTTTCTGTGTACCTCCGTGCCTTCCTGTTTTGTCTTTCTGAAAACCTTTCATCTGTGCTCCGTAGTGAAAATATACTTGTTTTACTAGAGCACCGCTCCCAACCCCTTGTGAAGGGCAATTTGCTCAAGACAGGGTGAGTTTTTCCAAGGTCGTTTCGCCCCACCAGACCCACCCTCCAGACTCCACTGACAACCCCCCACTTGATGTGGCCGGGAGTCGCGACTCAAGAAGGTAATCAATCTGCATCAATTTTTTATCAATCAGCATCCGCCACAGCACAATGGTGAAGCCCACTAGGTGAAGGCCCTCTAGTAGGTATGTACATATCTAGGTACATACCTTGAATGTACTCTGTGCTCTGTACATACCATCGTCGCTCGTATGTGGGTACACAACTCGGCGCTTTTCAAGCGTGCCATGCTAATCGCACGCCTCCTGGATGAGTACATGTGTATGTATGTACTCCGTACATCATGCACTTCCACCCTTGTCTACCCGACATCTCCCACTTCAGGAGCGCTTGTTACATGTGTGCTGCTCGTACAGAGTGTGTACATACTCCGTACTGAATGGAAGTTCCACAGCCCTCGCCACAAGCGGTGGTAGGAACAAGGCCGACTGCGGTACCTAAGTCTTGAACGAGGAAATACTCGAGTCAGGTCAGTAGCGCGAAAAGATGGGGAGCTTTGTTCGAGGCGAGCTTCGGGCCCTTGAGGCACCGTGGTCGCTCGAGATATGGACGATGCAACTCGTTCTGCAAGCACTTACCACTAAGTACCTCACCTCGCCTACTCCGTATTAGAGACCTAGGCACTGACAACTGTACTAGCGAAGGAAATCGCCGACCTCTTTGACGTCGACATCAGCCAACTCTACCATCGCAGCCATGACCACCGCTGCAGTCCATACCGTCAAGCCTGACAGGTCTGGCAAAGCCAAAAAGCTTGGGTTTGATCTTCCAGCTCCAGCACAACGATGTCCCCACATACTCGAATCTGAGATCTTGCTCTTGGCGTGGTCCCTTCTTCTGCGTCGATACGGCATCGATGGGACTAGCGACTTCTCATGGAGTATGTGCTCTGAAGATGCCGTCTCCTATACTACTTTTGACTTTCGAAGTGGTGAGACTTCATGGACGCCGGGAACGCTCGTATCAGAAGCGTTGGGAGACATAAAAAGCTATGTGCAGCGAGTATTGTCTTTAGACTCGAGACTGGTGGCCGATGATACCAGTCTGTATCTCAACGATGAATGTGCGCCAGGCCAACAGTGTGACCGATCTGATTGGGATAGTGACACCGTCCGATGGGTGAGTGATTGTTATTTGATGTGTGATGTAAATGAGTGCACTCGCTGACTGTCCGCATCAGGGCAATGTTCAATTAAAGACAGTGGTTCGAGATGGACGTCTCTGGGTGCAGCCTATGTGGCGCGAACCGCTCGGAGGTGCTTACCTCGCCCAGCATTTTTCTCTGGCCTTTGTCGAAGTTCTCACCCGAATTTTGGGGGATTCGTCTGCGCTCATCTCTACTGTGCTGGAGCTAGGCAATGTTGACAAATCTGTGCTGTGGAACTGGAACAAGTCCCTACCGCCTGCAACCGAGATTTGCATCCAAGACTTGATCTCCAATCAGGCGAGAAAGCATCCCACCAAGCAAGCCATCTGTTCTTGGGATGGCGACTTCTCATACGAGGAAGTCGAAACATATTCTACCCTTCTAGCCACATATCTTGTCGACGTGGGTGTAATGGTCGGCGACATTGTCCCGCTTTGCTTCGAAAAGTCGAAATGGACCACGGTCGCAGTCTTGGGCGTGATGAAGGCTGGCGCGGCGTTCGTCCTGATGGACCCCAGCCAGCCGCTCCAGAGACGGCAGCTGATGGCGGAACAAGTGAAGGCTAAGTTCATCGTCACATCTGACGCCAGCGGTCCTTTTGGGGCCCTCATTGCCCCCGAAGCTCAAACAGTAGTTGCCAGCGATGACACTATGCATTCAATTATGGCTAAGTACTACCACGTCCCCAGCGCCATCAAGTTACCTTTTGTGTCTCCCGACTCGACGCTTTACATTATTTTCACATCTGGAAGCACTGGCAAGCCGAAGGGAGTTATCATCGGCCACTCGGTCTATACCTCGAGTGCGTTGGCAAGAAGCACTGAAATAGGGTACACCGACTCTTCACGCGTACTGGACTTTACCTCTTATGCATTCGATGTGAGTATTGACAGTATGTTGAGCACCCTATTGCGTGGGGGCTGTCTTTGCATTCCCTCCGACTGGGATCGCATGAACGACATAAGTGGCGCCATGCGTCGACTTGGTGTGAACATGGCCAACATGACCCCTTCGGTTGCGCGCATCCTGGACCCTGATATCATACCATCTCTCAACAGCCTCGGTATAGGCGGTGAGGCCTGTTCTGCTGGTGATATTGCAATATGGGGGCAGCACACTCGAGTCGTCGTAGGATATGGCCCAGCGGAATGTACTGTGGGCTGCACCGTGAATCCGAACGCTGCCGGGAAGCCGTATGTGAGTATGGGTGCTGCCAAAGGATGCACGATTTGGCTTGTTCACCCCGACAATCACGACCAATTGGTACCCGTGGGGGCAGTTGGTGAACTACTCATTGAGGGGCCTATCGTCGGTCAGGGATATCTTGGGGATCCGGAAAAAACAGAAGCAGCCTTTATCAGAGATCCGGTCTGGTTGATGTCGGGCTATGATGACGTTCCCGGAAGACGGGGTCGTTTATACAAGACTGGAGACTTGGTCCGGTATGACCCAGACGGCGAAAACGGTTTCATCTTTGTGGGAAGGAAAGACAGTCAGGTCAAGTTGCGAGGACAGCGCGTGGAGCTAGGCGAAATCGAGCACCACGTCAAGAAATTACTTCCCCCGGGCACTGATGTCGTTGCCGAAGTCATTGCACCCGAGGGGCAAAAGAAAGAGACCATGTTGGTCGCTTTTGTGGCCGAGAGACGTCAGGATAAGGATAATACTTGTGAACCGCATGTTGTCGAAATGTCTCCCGAGCTACAAAGCGCAGTGCAACTCGTGAGCACTGAACTTTCCAAGGCTGTACCCATTTATATGGTGCCATCAACATATATGGCCGTGTCTCGAATTCCGATGCTGGTGTCTGGCAAAATTGATCGCAAATCGTTGCGGTCCCTTGGCTCCTCTACCTCACTTCAGTCAATTAGTCTAGAGAGCGGCGCTGCCTTGGGGAAAACGACCAGAGCACCAACGTCAGATGTTGAGAAATGCTTGCAATCCATCTGGAGCAAGCTTCTCAACCTGGAAATGGACCAGATCCACGCTGAAGCGAACTTCTTTATACTGGGAGGTGACTCGATCCTAGCCATGAAGCTGGTACCTGCATTGCGGGACGCAGGATATGACTTTACCGTTGCCCAAGTTTTTGCCTCTCCGGCGCTTCAAGACATGGCCAGAGAAGTAAAGGTACTTGAGACGCGCTCCTCTGTTGAAGTGCCGCCATTCTCCTTATTAGATGGCCGCTGGAGCCACGAGACTCTCTGCCAAGAAGCTGCAGACCACTGTGGCCTCGATGTGGCCTCGATTGAGGACATTTATCCTTGTGCGCCAATGCAAGAGATTCACATGGCCTTCTATCATCGCTCAAAGGACGCGTATGTTGCCCAGCGAGTTGTCGAGATCCCGGACGCTGCCACGGCGCACGAGCTCAAGGCCGCTTGGGATACCGTGATCAGAGACTGCTCCATTCTACGTACTCGAATCGTGGAATTTGAGAAGCACGGCTTTCTGCAAGTCGTCACGAATGAAGGACCGAGCTGGCAATACCACGATAGTCTTTCTGACTTCTTGATCGAGGACAGACAAACACCCATGCCGGTGAATAGCCCGCTCAGCAGATTTACGATGGTGCACGATGTGTCCCAGGGAGAGAAACATTACTTTGTCTGGACGGCGCATCACGCGGTATACGACGCGTGGTCTACGGAATTAATTGTTGACCACGTCATACAGGCATTCAACGAGGCGCCAGTCAAACGATTGGCGGAATTCAAACACTTCATCCAATTTCTCCAGCGTCCTGAGCGAGAGACGTCCAAGTCTTTCTGGCTTAAGCAACTAGATGGAGCCACTGGACCACAGTTTCCCCCGTTGCCCTCCCGATCATATATACCGGAGCCCGATGCACAGTTGGAGCGTTTGATTGCAGTAGACCGGCCGTGCAGAAACGACATCACCGACTCGACCGTTATGCGCGCTGCGTGGGCGCTGGTAGCCTCGCAGTACACCATGAACGATGACGTCGTCTTTGGCGAGACCTTCACAGGACGTTCACTCCCGATCCCCGGCATCGATCAGATTGAAGGCCCAATCCTGGCCACAGTGCCGGTTCGCGTGCGCATCGATCGCACAGCAACGGTGCATGGATTCCTGCAGTCGCTCCAGGACGAGGGCGCCACAAGAGCAGCGCACGACCATTACGGTATCCAAAACATCCGGCGATTGAGTGCGGATGCCCAGGTAGCATGTGAAGTCAGCATGGGCCTGGTCATCCAGCCTGCCTCCGCAGATGTGGATGATGGACAGCATGGCTATGTGCCTGTTTTCGCGGCGGGCGATGCGGCATTGGAGGCACTTCACTTTAACACGTACCCCCTGATGCTGGCTTGCTGTCTCCAGCCAAGAGGTGGAGGCTTTCGCGTCCTCGCAAGCTTCGACTCTCGCCTAGTAAGCGAGGTCCAAATGCATCGAGTCCTGACGCAGCTTGAATGCGCAGTCACACAGCTTTGCCAATACCCAGATCGTTTTGTCAAGGACATCTCTTGTCTCAGCAGAGACGACCTGGAGGAACTATGGTCAGCGAACGCTGCTGCGCCAAGATGTGCGCCTGCATTCCGCAACGCCTCTCTCCAGCCTGGAGACGCGTACCCGATTGATGATAGTGTGGCGTGGGTCGTGAGTCCGTCGGATAGCAGCCGCCTGATGCCGATTGGGGCGACAGGTGAACTTGTTCTCGAGGGCCATGCTGGCCAAGGAGACGACTCAGCTACTCCAAACTGGCTGACACAGGGCACGCCGAGGATTCCGGGCCGGCACGGCAGACTTTACAAAACGGGAGATCTCGTTAGGTACTCTGATGACCTCAGGCTGGTATTTGTCGGGAGGAAGAACGACATGATACAATGCAACGGCCGTACAATAGACCTAAAAGCAGTCGACTGTGCATTAGCCCGGTCACTCCCCAAACACGTCGAGGCCTGTAGCCGACTCATCTCTCTGGCAGACATGGCAGGCGGAGCGCCGACTGTGCTAGCCTTTGTTTGGGAAAAGACTCGACCGCAAACCATGGCGGCTACCGTGCCACTTGATCTCGAATTCGATGCCAATTTTCTGTCTGCTGCTACCCCAGTGGCCTCGACCGCATCGATAGAGCTGGTCAAATCTGTGGCCTGCTTCAAGAAAGCAATGCTGGACACTCTACCCCCCTACATGATACCAGCGGTCTGCATACCCCTTTCCATCCAGGGCGACACGCACGACAGACTAGATGCAACGCTCGTCGACGGCCTAGCAACTCACATGATGACGTCTTCGCATGTGGCACAAATCCGACAGCTTTTCTCTCGGGCGCTGTCCAGCGTCGGCGGCATGACTGAATTGTCGCCCAATGAGATCAAGCTTCGGTCGCTATGGGCGCGATTCCTCTCCGTGGAGGAGGAGAAGATTACACGAGACGACAATTTCTTCCGCCTGGGAGGTGACTCCATCTTGGCTATGAGAATCGTGTCGGCACTTCGCTCGGAAGGTCTGGTGCTGACGGTGGCGGACATGTTTCGCAGCATGAAGCTCGGCGATATGGCGAGCGCAGTCAAGGAGGCTCCGGATGTGTCGCGTGCCTGTAAGGTAGGTCACACTTACAGGGGACCCTTTTCGTTGCTTGGAAACATTGACATAGACCAACTTCTGGCGTGCTGTATCGTTCCTCGGCTTGCAGATCAGACGTGGATCGTTGAGGACGTCTTGCCGGTGACGGACACGCAGGAGAGAGACGTGAAGTCCACCATTTCCAGGCCTCGAAGCTCGGTTCAGTACAATATGCTGCACATGGATCAGTCTATTGACATGGCACGCGTGGTGGACAGTTTCCAGCATCTCGTTAGCTTGCATCCAATACTGCGAACCGTGTTCGTCCCCCATGAAGACGGCGCTCTATTGCAGGTCGTGCTGCAGGCTCTCACGGTTTCCGTCACAGAGCATAAGTGCCCCCCGGAAGAGCACCTGGAGCAATTCGCGCGTACGTTGGCTGAAGACGACATTGAAGTTGATTCCTCGTTCCAGTACGGACACTCCTTCGTGCAGATATTTGTACTGCGCCAAGACGGTAAAGGAGAACAGTCGCTGATGCTTCGCATGTCTCATGCGCAATACGACGGGGTATCGCTCCCAGAGCTCCTCAAACAGTTACACATGCACTACCTCGAGGAAAATATCAGTCCATCTGCACCGTTTGCCAAGTACCTACAGCACATGACAATGTTGCAAGACAAACACATCAGCTACTGGAAGGAACAGCTCGCTGGCTCCAGCCTATCCCACATAATCAGTCCCGCGAATCCCGCAACATCTACAACCCGCTTCTTCACAAAAGCTGTCAATGTATCGGGGCGGTCTCCCGACGTCACATTCGCGACTCTCCTTACGGCGAGCTGGGCCGCGTTACTGGCCAAGTACCTATCCACAACAGACGTAACCTTTGCAGGTATCGTGTCCGGGCGCAGTGTCGACATGCCCGGCATAGAGACCGTCATGGGCCCTTGCTACCAATACATGCCCGTGAGGATCAAGTTCCAAGCCAGCTGGACGGTCCAGGACCTCCTAGAGCACGTCCGAGATGTCTACCTGGAGGGCAGCGCACACGCCACGCTGGGCTTTTCGCGCATGGCAAAAGACTGTGCAAATTGGGACCCGGAGGCGCTCTTTTATCCATCGTTTGTCAACTGTTTGGATCAGGGCTATTTTGATACGATGCCCTTTGGAGAGGGCCAATGCCGCGTGGATTATTTGAATCCGCATCTGGAGTCAGCGACGCCGCCTCGTGTGGTGGCGTTTACGGAGGGAGGGGAGAGCCGTGTTGGGATGGAGGCGGATGCGGAGAGGGGGGAATATTGGCAGGCTAGGTTGGAAGAGTTGGTGGCTACGATGGAGATGTTTGTAGGGGAGCCGTTGAGGAGGGCTTTGTAGATGGGTCCTGGGATGGCAGGGATGATGCTGGGACGGGACACTTGGTGTATTGTGAGAGAAGGTGGACCTCGGAGTGTGTGGTGAGGTGTTTAGTCTTGGTATGTACGGGGTACATTATACTGTACATATACCTACCTACCTGACACGATCGTTCAGAGATGCTGGCTAGATGGATGGTAGGTACTCTGCAGAAGATGAAGATCAATCAAGTTGGTCTGGTCTGCACACAGAGTAGTGTAGGCTGGTGAGGCTAGAGGACCGCGCTCCACGTCGTCGTCTCGTACGGGCAAATAGTCTCATCCGGGTGAATACGTAGCGGAGCCTCGTCCAGAACGGCAACCATGCAGCTACCCCAAGATGCGGTGAAGCGTGAAACCAAGTTTCTGTCTTGCTCATCTTATCAATCTGATCCAGCGGATGCTGTGGCAGGGATCGTTGGAGTGTTAGGTGGAGACTTGACACGAGTCATGCGACGACGTTGAAGGAGTGGGACGAGCAACTTTGGAGATGATCATGTCACGGGTATGTATTCTGGAACCAGCAGGCTGTTGTTGTTGTTGTTGTTGTTGTTGTTGTTGTTGTTGTTGTTGTTGGGTGTTGTTGTTGTTGTTGTTGGGTGTTTACGAACCGCAAACTTGGTCCCTCGTCGTACGGCACGTTTCTTCCACACGGCTGGGCTTCTGCTCATGGTCTTGGTCCTATCTATACACGACCAATTCAAGAAAGAACGTCTTCGATTGATTCCGTACAATGCCATCCTCTACGTCCGAGCCGTTGCAGCAGAAACAGCCGTCCTCGGTCAAAATCCGGCTGCCACATCCCTATCGCACTACATACCATCTGCATCTCGCGCCCACGCCCACGCCGCCTCCCACAGATGGCAGCCGCACGTACTTTTTGCGCCAAGGCGAGCAGGCAGTCGACGAGGGAGAGCCGTTCCCCGTGGTCCTAGACGATGAATCGATCCTCTTCACAGAGCTAGGCCCTGCGCCGGATGTCATGGACGACGCCGACAATACAGAGTGGGCGAGGGCGCGACGCAGCCCATTGTGGCGCATCGACTGGACGGGCAACGCGGCGACGCCAACGCTTGGCCACGTCTGGCTATTTCTCTATGCCTTGTTCACGATGCACCACGACGTCGAGACAGTCCGACTGCGTCTGCAAGGCCAAGGCGGCGCCGACGTGACGGAGCAGCTGCTGCAATCCATGGTGGCCATGCAGCACCCGCAGCGCAACAACACATGCAGCAACTCCCAGGATTGCAGCAACGACGAGCTGCTCATTCTCCGCAGCGCCTTCTGGCAGGGCTGTGCCTCGCCGCTGGGCGCTCGCCCCGTGTGGCTCCCAACATGGCCCTCGGCGCAGGCGGTGCCACACCTGGACTACACCATTGACGCCACACACAACACATTCCTGCGCCACCCGCGACGGCGCCCCAAACCCACGCCCGGCGCTCTCCTGTACAGCCGCTACATCCCGTCCCTCGACCAACACTTCTCCCTCACGGCACTCGACTATCGCAACCCGCAACACCTCCGTCTCTTCCACCAGTGGCAGAACGATCCCCGTGTTGCGCAGGGCTGGCGTGAATCTGGCTCGCTGGACCACCACCGCGCGTACCTCGCCCGCCTGCACCGCGATCCGCACGTCGTCACCGTCCTCGGCAGCTTCAACGACGTGCCGTTTGCCTACTTTGAGATATACTGGGCCAAGGAGGACCGCATGGGCATGCACTACGCCGCCGCTGATTTTGACAGGGGTCGTCACTCTCTTGTTGGCGAGGATGCTTTTCGAGGCACACACCGCGTCATGGCTTGGTGGCCGAGCGTGATGCACTACATTTTTCTGGATGATCATCGGACCGAGAATGTTGTGGGGGAGCCGCGGTTGACGGGTGCAAAGGTGCTCATGTATGAGTACATGTTTGGCTTACATCAGGATCAGTGGATTGATTTGCCGCACAAGAGGTCGAATCTGGTCAAGTGTTCGCGGGAGCGCTTCTTTCAGATCTGTCCGTTTGAGCAGCATACGAAGCATATTGCGGGCACTACTTTTACGTTTCCCTCGCGGCTGTAGTACAATACAAGATAGGTCTTGGTTTGACAACAAGGCAAATTGACAAAGAGCAGAGTAGCAGGCATTTGCTTTGTAAGAACACAAGATGTGGACTCACTGAGGGAGTTCAAGAGCAGGCTGAGCAGCGCAATCGTCGCCTCGAACTATGTAGTACAGAAGACGGACCCGATGCGCAGTACGCGGACCAACATCTTGGGGATCCATCCTTACGACACGAAAACGTTCATCACAGTCAACATCCGATTCTATTCCGGCTCTTCCTTGCTCGATAGTATTCGTCGCTCCCTTCCACGTCCTGAGCTCTAGAACCGTTTGCTTCTTGCAAGTTGCAACCATGAGCTTCTAGCCCCTTCGCTTCTGAAGTGCGCTCAATGCTCCAAGGGGGTCGACCGTGCCGACATGTGTGACACGTACTGTCATCTGCCTGCAGACTACCCCAATGTATCGTTTGTTTCTGTGCCCAAAGATGGGTCTGTTCACGGCAAGTAGTGCTGTTTCGTTTCGCTACGTCCGCAAATTACGTATAACTAACACCCGTCACGTCACGCACGCCTAGGCCTTCCACAGTGTTAGTTAGTATACAGTCCAGCTAAACACGTCGCACGACGAGTATTCAATGACAAGAAAGTAGAAGTAGAGGCACACAAAACAAGACTCACCCGCAGCCTTGCGGTGTCACCTCGCCAAAGAAGCAATCCTTGGAGACTCTTTTTACGATTTGGTCGTCCTGTATGGGCGTGATGACCAGGCCGGCTCTGCTGAGAGAGACAGCCGCGCCGAGAAGCAGAGCAAGCGAGGCTCTCATTTCTGCACTGTTGTTCTCTTTTCTCTTTTCTCTTTTTTTTTTTTTTTTTTTTT
>SRPQ01000458.1:0-19358 GCA_018360075.1 Claviceps cyperi
TCCTTCATTTGCCCACGACTCAGAGACAAGCCCTCCCTACTTACGAACCTACGCACATGTGGCCAGGGTGCGG
This sequence comes from Claviceps cyperi, assembly GCA_018360075.1. NCBI lineage: Eukaryota > Fungi > Ascomycota > Sordariomycetes > Hypocreales > Clavicipitaceae > Claviceps > Claviceps cyperi. Next base: position 74 of record SRPQ01000458.1, read on the forward strand.
TATTTTCTTGCATTGTGCTTGCTATGCCTAGCTCACCGGCTTGGACCCATCGGAACAAGGACCAGGGGACATGCAATTGCCCAGGTCGACGATTAGATGACCCGAGCCCCGAGCCGCTTTGTTTGCTCTGGGAAGAACAAAAGATGGCCTGTTGTATGGGTGGGTGGCTTGCAGGGGGATGCGGACCCGTAGTCGGTCGCCCTTTGGGTCCTCGTATTGCTGCCTGTCAATGATTCTTTGCAGAACATCTCGCTGGTCATGGCTTTTTGCTATTTGGCTTGAATCACCACCATGTGGCCATCTCCGCGCGCGATGATGCACGGGGTCCTTCGTCGTCTTTTGTCCAGTCCAAGCCCGCCGGTCCGTGGATGAACTAGTAAGGATTGGCCACGGAAGGGGCTGGCCCGGCGCGAGGGTCCCGCATTCGGTAGTTTGTGGGGCCTCGCGTCCGATGCGTGGCGTACCTATGTACCGAACTTCACGCAGTTACCAACGGGTGGGAAACCTCACGCTCCATCTATACAAGTCTCTTAACAATTAGCGCTCATTAGCACAGCCAAGGGGCCAGCGAAGGGGTAGGTAAAGGGTATTGAAAGTATCGTCTGTAACGGAGAATACTCTGTTAGACGTCTCCCAGTTTGGACCTTCACCAGAGAACATCGAGTCAGCCAACTGTCTATGCTCAGACTTTCCAGACAAGGCGCCACTGAAGAAGTCGCTTAAGCTTCAAGAAAATCTCGAACAAGCACTTCGAGAAATGAATCAAATAGAACAGACACAAGACCTGGTAACAAACAGATCAACAAAAAAATACCACAGAAACCGGTAACGCATTTAGAGCCCATCCCAGGGGCCAGCAGTACAGCCGCCGCCATTCCCCTGGACGAGTGTCGCATCCCATCCAGCCATCTAGATACATACATATGTATACGAATGTTTAAAACCGTATGTACATACCCCATCTAGCCCAGATCTCGCTCGAATCTCGGACATGGAGGGACCAAGAAAAAAAATGACATGCATTGACATTCGCTCTTGTGTCTTGTGCATTAGTGTCGGGGAATCTCTCATATTTTTGGCCCATTTTCTTTTCTTTTTTTGCTTTCCCCTTTTATTCGTTGCTCCCCCTTTTTCTCGACTTACCCCCCGTTTACCCCCCGTCTATGTACCCCCTACCCCCCCTCCCGGGTCCCCTCGCCACCAATCTAGCCTGTTGTTCCTGGAGTTATGTAGTGAGGACTCAGCAGGAGGCTCCCGAGGGGGTGGCGTAGAGAAGGGAAAAAATAGTACATACTCTGTAAAAACTGATAATGTGCCTGGTGGAGGTTGCATGATTGATACGCCTCATGGAGTATGCCCATGTCCGTACCCATACCATGTGTGTTCCGCCGTGCTGTCACTGCTGTGTGTGCTGGCATGAACGGAGTTCGGGACGACGGGGAGGAGGGGGGGGGGGGGTGTCAGATTTTCCAAAATATGTTATCATGTAACGTTATGTACATAGTAACTTTATTCCTGTTTTGGTTCGGGGCGGGGGAAATGTTTTGTCTACATGCGGAAGGTGTATGTACGAGAACAAAGTCATTACGAAGAGTGAACCGGGATGATATGATGATGATGATTGAGGAATCGAGATTGGAGACTGGAACAAGAGCCATGGCTAGCTGTGTCGAGATTTGAACAAGACTGGTACTGTCAACATGATGATAGCAAGAACAAGACTGTAGATAGAGTGATGAGATTGGCCGAATTGAGAGAGAGCAGAGAAGTCCGCGAAATAGGGTACGTACATACACAAACGAGCCAAACTTCAAAGAATGGTCATGTACTCACAAGAGAAGGAACCAAGAATGTTCTCTGCATGAAGACCACGCCATTCAATGTTCATCGCATCGTACATTCTTCAAACACCCGAAAAGAACACCAGATAACCCATGCAGCCATGCGACCATGCGGCCATGCCCCCATACTCCCACCCAGTCTGCAGACGTCAACGCACCTAGATCCTCCCTTCAAGACATCAATCCATCCACATGGGCACAGTACATAGGTATGTGCCTATCCTCAAGCCCCATCATGCAGCATCGCACGGATCTCCAAACCCACAGAGAAATCTCAGCCCAAGTCTTCAAAGACCACACGTGAAGAAGTAAAGCCTTGTTCAACGACAGGAGAAAATGTACATTTGTATCATGTGGTCCCGAACAGCTATTGCTGGAAGCAACAGGGATATAATATAACATACATTTGTACTACACCCCCCCCCCCCCCCCCGTAAAAAAAAAAGAAAAAGGCCCTGTCTCTGCATAGCACTGGGATGTTTACCATTGGCCTGAACCTGTTCAGCACTGGCCTTGTTCAATTTTTCCTTTCCAGTTTCCAGGCCAGCTTACATGGGATGGGGGCAGCGATTTCCACCTTCCCTTTGCCTTTGCCTTGTCAACCGTGTGTTCTGCCGGCCACGGTACGGAGACGAAAAAAGAGCCCGAGCACAGTGTACAAAGTACATACCACAATACATACTGCATACATAGTATGGCATGTATGATATATGTAGTGTGTTTACAACGGGCACAGCCACAGACCACGGCCGTTCCCGTGTCTGAGTCTGCATTGGCTCATTTCCGAAGCGTCAGCCCAGGGGCGGCTCGTGGGACCAAAGAGATGCCTCGGCAAAAGGAAAAGAAAAAAGAGGACTTTGTCGCTCACCCTCTAAACGTGCGTGCGGTATGTACACACTCCGGAGTCCGTACCCCGTAAGCATTGTAGGCATATTAGATATCTGGTGAGGACCCGCCCCAATTCCCGGGGCCACATCAGAACTCGGATTTTCATCCCTCGGTGTCCCGGAGAGGAAGGGGGGAGGGTTCAGGTACAATACAATACAACTGGAAGAGCCAGGCCCCCAAGGCTGTAGCCTGTCTTGCCTTTCTCTTTCAGGAGCTGTGTCCAGCGCATTGTACCTATGCTTGTGCATGGGAGGGGGGGATAGTTTGCAGCCTGCAGCATGCTTTGTTGGGGAACGGGAATGGTGTCGGTTTTGGATATGTACATGCCCAGGCGCGACCCGGCGCCAGGGTCAGCTTCTTTCAGCCTTGGCAGTTCGGTCGACGGGATTTGCTTCCCGAGGGGGTTCTGGTAAGGTTGATGTGATGATATGACGTTTCCGCGAGCTTGGAGCGCGTGGACTACCGACCGATGTGTTGATTTCCTCGGATCTTTTCGTGCTGGTGGTTTGATGGCCTTGACCTTGACCATGTTCCTTGTTCCTTGTTCCTGGTTCGGGTCCGCCGGCGCCGACGCGGACGTAGTTTTGACATGTCACATATTTTCGTAGGCTCTCGGCTCTCTCTCTATCTCTACCCCTCTCGGGCTCTTTCTCTTCCTCTGCCTCTACCTCTGTCTCTGTCTCTGTCTCTGCCTCGGCCTCGGCCTCCAGGTTGACCGCGATGAGGTTGGGGTTGAGGTTGACGCCGTTGGGGCTGAGGTTGACGCCGTTGGGGCTGGGGCTGACGCCGCGGCTGAGGCGGAGGTTGAGGCTGGGGTGCCGGCTCTCGACGCGGGCGATGCTCCAATAACCGCAGGACAAGAGGTGCTTCACGGGCTATGGCCACAGGATTTCCATTGAGGTTCACTGGGACCTGATGAGGAAGGACTTCCTCGTCTTCGTCTTCGCCTTCGGTGTCATCTGTGCCAGGCTCTTCTATCTCGGGCATCAACTGAAGAAGCTCCTCTGCTGCCGGAGCAATAGCTGCCGCTGCCGCTGCCGCTGCGTCAACGTCACGGTCAATGCGACCGCCAGGTTCACGGCCTCCGATAAAGCCTAATCCAATGTCATCTCCGTCGCCGCCTTCTAGCTCCCAGAGGCGCTGGTAACAAGACGTGACTTTCCCGTTGGACTGTGAGTTGTAATGCATGTATGGATTCGCAGGGTCCAACCACGACGAGCACAGGTAGCAAAAGTGGGAGTCGCATCGCGAGCAGATCATGTGGTTGCACCCGTGTGTCTTTTGTGCGGGCGCGTTGCACGTCGGACAGGGGCTGGTATGTAGTTTCACGTATTCTAGAGACGCCTTCTCTTCCTCTGTCAGTTCATCCTTGTTTCGCTTCGGCGTGCAGCGGAAAAATTCTCCATGCCAGGTTTGGAGACAGCGCCCGCAAAAGGCTAAGCCGCAGTCCTCACAAATACATAAAAGGTCGGCGGACTGGAACTTCTTTGTCGCATTGATACTTTCCGTCGTCTGTTCGTCGTTTCCATTCACGTCGTCAGCGTCACTGGCCTGCCCATGGTCCGAGTCACCATTCGCCATCTCTTCTTCGGTCCCCTGCGATTGCGTAAAGTCCAAATGAGGCTTCTTGTGCTTCTTAGATCGTGCGGCTCCGTTGCACCACTGACGCGGACAATAGATGGTGTCTTTATCTGCCTCGAGCTCTGTCTTGTATTTCAATTTCACGTAGCGTTTGACCGTCTCTTCTGTGAGTCCAATTTGGAGCAGCTCGCTTGGACTGATCAAGGTTTTAGACTTGGCCGCCCTGGCGTTGGCAGCCTTGCCTGCCGAACTTGCAGTCCGCTCTTTCGCACAATTAGGTGTAAGACAACGCACGGTAGAGAGGCTCCCTTCTTTTATGGCGTCATTGTAAAAATCTTGAAGGCACTGGAGACAGAATACGTGGCCGCATTCCATCATCTTGTGACACTTTACGCCTTTCTTCGGGTCTTGGACGGACAACATGTTAGTGAGATGAAAGGAGTGGGGAGAACAAGGTCGACCAGATTCACTTACCCAAACATATGCCGCATTCAAAAGTCTGCTTTTCAAACGCCGCCTTTTTCGCACTCAGGTCAAAGTCCAGCACCGCAATCTTATGCTCTGGGTCCATCTCCAAAACCCCTTCAGCACTCATGGCCCCAAATACGTGCTCGGCCTCTCTCTGCAGATGGTCAATGTACGTATACGCGACCACATCTCTGCCTGCTTCCTCCCACAAGCGCGGTCCGTCGTCTTCCAAAGCCCGCAGGGCGGTGCTAGCAAGCCACGATGGCTCCGTGGTCAGAGACATGAGTGGCGCCTCCTCTAAGGGGTATCCATCTGGAAGCGTGATTTTGACGCACAACGGAGGCAGATGAGACACGAGAAGTGTATCGAGGGGTTCTGGCGCATTGGTGACAGCCTGCTTGAAAGTTGCCGTCGACACGGCCTCGTCACCGACCTGGCAATCGCGTGTTGTGCCCGTTGCGCTGGTTGCATGTGTTGCACTCGAAGCTGAAGACGCAGCGGGAAAGACGACAGTGACGGGCTTATTCGGTTCCACGGGCAGCTCCAGCTCAACGATATACTCGGACGTTTTCGTGGAATTCTGCTGGAAAGCCTCTTGCAAATGCAGAATCTCCGGGAAAATGGCCGCGAGGGTCTCGAGCTCCATCAACCGTGGGTCGTCATCGTCCGCCGCAGTGTCCATGATGAGGGAGGGCTATGCACCCATGCTCCGTCGAGATTGATTTTCACAGGCTCCTCTTGTGTCGTGTCGTGGTACCGACGGTATGCTAGTCGAGAATCGTGATTCGTGCCTATTCGGCTGATCAAGGCATTCATTCGGCTTGTGATTCTGTGTGGCGAATGGTGTCGCAGGGTATAAAGGGGTAATTAAAGCACGTCAGAGTGGCCAGACGGCTGCGCCCATTCTTTTGTGCGATAGGTATGAGCCCGGGAGGATAAAAAATCCTGCAACTTCCCAACAGCGCGTAGTCGCACGTTCGAAAACCCTCACATGTACGCCTCCAACACACGCCTCGATTGCAGCAGTATAAACTGCGAAGGCATTGCCTGCGGGTAGCTCTGTGTAGCTAAAAGTCCTATCGCACTGTTAGCTAGGGGGTGTGTCGCAGGGTATAAAGGGGTAATTAAAGCACATCAGAGTGGCCAGACGGCTGCGCCCATTCTTTTGTGCGATAAATGGATGCCAAAATTTGTGACCACTGACCCGTACTCCATACATCTATCTACCTACCTGGTAGCCGATGTGGATCGGCGCGGATTTTGCTCGAGTCGAGGCACATCATATGGCGTATGTATCGTCGCCCGACGGAACTCCTGTGCGTACAAGTGCGTTTTGCTATGAAATGGAGACAAACGCCATTGCCAAAGAGAGCATGTGCAAGACGCCGGAAGCAAGAAAGGTTTGAGGGACTGAACTGATACGGCGGGGGAATATACACCCAAGTTACACAACGTTCAACGCCGAAGCTACAAGCCGGTGTTCGTCGCACAGCCACGCCCGGCAATAGCCGGTCAATGATGATACAGACAGACTGTGACAAACAAACAGAGCAGGCGGTCAAGGGCAACGACCCCCGCGGCAGAAACACCAAGAAACAAACCCTTCGGCTGTTGTGAGCCCGCCGCTTTCTCTGACATCATGACGCGCCAGAGCCTATAGCAAACTGCTCCCGAGAACCCGCTCTCGCTCAGCCATTGAATCGGATCGTCTTCCGCTTCGTATAGCCAGTTATGCATCCATAGCTGTCCGTTTGACCTGAGAAACACGCCCTCGTTCTTGGTCAAACGATCTACGACTCAAACCACAGCCATGGTTGACGACACCGCCCCTCTGGCGTCTCTCTCCCTAACGCATGTTTATTATGTACGTCTTTCTCCCAGATTTCCCACCTTCGCCATATTTCTTCCATTTCCTTTCTTTGTTCTTCTTTTCATGCCGTGAATCTCCTCCGTCGTGTCAAGAAGACGAATAAGAGTTCAGACAAACAGAGAGACGGAAAGAGGGGCATACAGAGAAGCGACTTCGAACCAAAATACGGGGGCAAGCAATCGTGCACCAAGACACTGACTTAACCAGGACCCCCACGATCCCGTCTCCCTCCTCTGTGCCTACCTAGCTCTCCTCCCCCAAGCCCTCTGCGTCGTCTACGCCACGCTTATCCTCTCGACACGCGAAGTAGAAATCCTCTTCATGTTCGCCGGCCAGATGGGCTGTGAGGTCCTAAATTTCCTCCTCAAGCGGCTCATCAAGGAAGAGCGACCGCGCAGGATCCACGGCAAGGGCTATGGCATGCCCAGCTCGCATGCGCAATTCGTAGCCTTCTGGAGCGTTTCGCTGGCTCTGTTTCTCCTTTTGCGCCACAAGCCCTGCGCGACTCGGAAGCCGCACCGGGCGCGGCCGTGGTCCCTGCTGGAGAGGACGGTGATCAGTTTGGCTGCTGGAGGCCTGGCTGCTGCGACGGCCTGGAGCAGGATATACTTGAATTATCATACGCCGAGACAGGTCTTCGTGGGGAGTGCAATGGGGGTGCTCGTCGCGTTCGCTTGGTACGGGGTGACGAGCGTGGTGAGGCAAACTGGCTTGCTGGCTATGGGTCTCGACTCGTCGCTGGCGAGGGCGTTTCGGCTGCGGGACTTGGTAGTTTTTGAGGACATGTGCCAGGCTGGGTGGGAGAAGTGGGAATTGGCGAGGGCCGACAAGGCGAAGACGGGGTGATGAGGCCACAGGTCAGCGTTTGCTAATAGCTGGGTATTTTGCGTTTCCGACTAGACAATAAGAATGTCTACTAGATCTGTTGCCCTGTACGTTTGGTTGAGGAAAATGGCACATCTCTGCTTGAATCCATTCAATCAATGATGGCTTGCTAAATCAAGTCTGATGCGAGACAGATCAAGTATGTGAGATATGTATAGGTCGTGAGCACAGTGGCCGCTATCTCCGGGGCCATACGAGTAGTAAGTGTCACTATTGTATATATAAGTTTATCCCTGTATTGGGGACCGCAGAAGACTTGCCAGGATTTGCTTACCTACCTAGCTTGGGCCTTACTTACACTTCGGATCAGCATCGACACCCAGGCTGATCAGAAGGAGGCTTTCGAGTATGTGTCACAGGGCCGGAGATCAACATTGAAACGCAACGTGTCGAACCTGTTTTGCTAGAATGCGGTGGAACAATTCTATTTTCTCAAAGAAGGAAGCCTAATGTGTTAGTCGTTGTTGCAACATCAACTGCATGGGACGGCGTAGGCCACGTTTTGTGAACTGGATTGTCATGCCTAGTAGGCCTCGGGCCAAATCTGCCGGGCAGTTGAGCGTGACTGCAATCGAACATCTGTGATCTGTCACGAGAGGCCTCTCATCTAGCATCTCCAATGCCGAAGGTCCGAAGGTCCCAGATGCTCAGATGCTCAGATGCTCAGATGGCGAGAAGATCAAATGCCGGGGATCTGCGCAGTTTACGGGTAGATCACTCACCTTGAACCAGGTGCCGTCACATGTAAATGATGATAGATCCGAGCTCTGTTCAGTCCAAACTTCCTCGTGTCCCCGTGCTCCCTTCAGGCACCGAGCAACAGACTTTGTGAAATCGGTATCTGTACCTACTACCTAATAACACTGGGCATGTATGATTGCGAGGCATTTTGAGCTGGTTTGAGCTGCTTCGGAGTGGCAAGACAGGCAGATGCTCTAGGTACTTGCGCACTCACTCGAGAAGGCGACTTATGGCTTCTCTCGTCATCGTCACAGCATCATTATAGGAACAAGGAACAAAAGCGGCGCCACCTACCTACTATTGACAAACAGCAAGGGTATGTTGGACATCCGGAGTCAAAAGTCCGCACTGAGCAGCGGGGCGTCTGCCCCTCCTCGCTGGCTACGTCATTGTGCCAACGACGTCATACTATTGTCACAACAAGCTTGCTATGTAATGATAATTATTCGTGGCCAATGACGAAATAACGCCGTCTTGACCTGCAAAGCCGCTTGGCCACGAGATTCGACATCATGATGAATCGCAAGCTACAAGCATTCGCAGCCCATCGGCGATAGCACCTGTTCACTCGAGAGTGTTCATTCGTCATCAGAAAGAAAAAGGCGTCGTACCTGCCTCTTCTTCGACCGTAAACAACTCGCAGATCGGGTCGTGTCGATTTGGACCCAACTTGTTTGCAGCAAAACTCGTGCGAGAACCAATCACCGGAGCTTCCACCCCGTTTTGCCTCATGTACCAACTATCCTAGCGAAGGGCCTGTTATGTGTTGTGTGTTGGATGGCGCCTTGGAATCATGAAACCTGCCTATTCTGTTGGCGACGTAATGCATTTTTTCATCGGCATCATGTGAATGTGTCTTAGCATGGAAATTCAAAGAAGCCCATCTCAGTGAGGCGGAGGGGGGGCGCTCGTCCTGGTTGGCTGCTGCACTTTGGGCAGAATCTGTATATAAACCGCTCCTGGTATTGATGAGCAAGGGGCTTTTTTCTTCTTCCTCCCATCACACATCATCTCACACTTTCATCCAACTTTCCTCAACGATCTCAAATCAAACACAAAAAACTTTCTATTTTCCAAACTTCTACATCTTCCACAATGGAGTCTCTCAAGCAGGGTGCCAACTACGTCGCCGAGACTGCCAAGCAGGCTACCAGTGGTGCCTCCAAGGAGACCAACAAGCAGGTCGCCAAGGACTCTGATGCCTCCATCGGCACTCGGTATGTTCAACTTCCGTGATATCTCGCCCTTTTGTGACCAGAAGCTAATGGTCTTGATTATCTAGTGCCTCCGCTGCAAAGGATGCCATTGGTGACAAGGCCAACGAGAGCAAGCACGACGCCAAGGCCGAGACTCACAAGCAACAGATCTAAGAATCTGCGAGCAACCGGTGATGCATGATACCAGGCTTGGAGGGGAGATAAGTTCTGACTGACGTAGGGATGTGCTGAGGGAAAATTAATCGCAACATATTTAATACCCCTAGATAGCTTGCAATCAAGAAGCTATTACACTAAAACGTGGCGTGTGCCGGTGAAATCAAGGCGACATCTGATTCAGTAATGACGTAGTTAACTGCTTACAAAATGAGATTTCAGGTCAATCAATAACTTGGGGGATGGTTCAAGTTCATTCTACACTCGCTTCTTCGCCGTTTGAGCTGTAAATGCTTGCAAAACTTGGCAGTACGAGTGTCCCAATACGTACAGCGGAATAAAAACCCATAGACAGTTGAAGAAGACTAGATACACCCACATAAACATGAAGTTGCTCCCATCCAGATTCTTGTTTCCCGTCAACCATTCGGGGCAAAATGTCATGAAACCTGGCGCGTGCACGTCAGCAAGTGGCAACAATTCGTCATTCCAGACCGCCCAAAGCGAAGCAAGGGCAGAGAGATGACAAGGTAAGAAGATCAAAATCCAAAGAAGATAAATGAGAACAGGACAACATACCTCCATACAGCTCGGCCGTTGCAAGAACAATCATCCAAAAGTACATCTTCGGACTCCCCCTCCCAACCAAGTAGCAGACATACAACGCCACGGGCCCATCAACAAACACCGTCAGCAACTCCAGGCTCACGACCCCCAAGTCCACTCCAGCCCATCGCCTATCCGCCCGCGCATACACCATCCAAAGCTGCGCAAAGGGATTGCTCGCCCCCCCGCTCTGAGGCCCGTAGATCCGGTTGTGCTCCCATCCCAGGAAATTATGCGGCGTGGGATATAGGCCCTCGAGAGCGGAGTCGGCGTGGGAGTCGGAGCTGGGGACGAGGTAGGAGAAGAAGCAGTGATATAGGAAGCTGCCCTCGAGGATGAAGTGGCAGAGCGCGTCGGCGAGGTGCCACATGAAGAGGAAGCGGAGGTTCTGGGTTGTGGATGCGGGGAGGAGGGCTCTGGAGGTTGTGTAGGCGGCGAGGAGGATGGTGAGGGTGGCGAGGAGGGAGTATATGGTTGGGGGGTCTAGGATGTCGGTCATGATGGGGGTTTGAGGTCGAGATGGCAAGTACAGAGTAGATAACTGGTGGACAATGAGTCGGTCGTTGAGATGGCATGTACGATTGGGAGCGCAAATTTGAGGTTGATGCCAGTGAAAGCAGCAGGGAGTAGACCCGTTGGAAATTTGGAACGGAGGGAACCCTGAGACTGCAGCAAAAGAAGGGCAGAAAAGGGGTCTTTCGAGTTTTTGTCAGATGTAGGGACTGTCGCCGTCTATTCATTTGCTGGTTAACTAACTGGCTGAGTCAAATTGCTGATGGATGATTTGTGACTTGGGGGTTTTCTAGAAAGAAAAGAACATATGGACCGGACCATTGGTGAGACTAGTTACCCCCTCTCTCTGTAATAAGTCTGGGGTACACGGCCGACCGACGGGACAAACCCATACAAACCACGAGTGGCGGTCACATAAATTGCCAGACGCGATACCTACAGGTCGGTCGTCCTTTGACTTCCAGGTCGTCTATTTAATTTCGCCGACATATGACCTTCGTTGGAGTCACCCGCAGCTAACGGGTCCGTCCCATCTCATTCCTCCACCGTCCCTTTTCTTATATCCTGCGTATCTTTTCTGCGTGTCCTGCCCAGTATTGTCTACCTGCACCTTTACTTTCTTCCATTTACCAAGTTATTACTGGGGGAACAGCCGTCTCCGAAGAGCCAGGCCAGGCCAGGCCAGGCCACACTACGTCTTTAATACCAGTGATGCCCGTGTTGGCGTGTTTCCTTCATTTGTTGTTCCCGGGACTCACATACTATGTCAAATTCATATTGTAGATACCATCCCACGCATCATCACATCACTGTCACCAATGCCATACCCTCTTTGAAACATGCCGCTCAGATAAAATGATGAGTCAAGTACCGCCAATACTAGAACCTGCCTGGCTTGTCGACTCACAGCAGGCACCATGTCCATGAGATCCACGATATTAAAGACGATGTATAATCTCCGTGGCTCCCAGAGCAAGTTCCTTGGTCAAACCGAATCGGAAAACCGTCCCTCTTCAAACACACCCTTCGGAGCGCCCCCCATAACGCCCCTCGAGAATCATTCCTGCAAACCAGGTCACGATGGAGCAATGATGAAAGATAAAAAGCGAGGTCCTCGAGTTAGTCGGGGGAGGAAGGGCCATGTCACTCGGCCCAGGCTTGTATTCTGCGTGCCGCTAGCCCGCGACCTAGCATATCCATCGGGTGGAATATGTCGCCTCTCCCATAGCAAATCCTCAGAGCGCAAGAGTAATTCATGGCGTGGTCGTTATCGTCTTCGTCTTGGAGACTTGTGCTTCTGCCGTTGCGGAGCTTTGTGCTGTCGTCGTCTGAGAGTTCTGTCCTGTCGTCTTCGTTGCCGTCTCGGAGGTCCCTGCTGTCTCAGCCACGGGGGCAGGCTGGGGCTTAGCTTTCAACGTAGGAATACCTGCCTTTGCAAGAATCTTATCCTGTTGCTTCCACCAGGTCTTGATTGTGTTGACACTGATCTTGAAAAAATCAGCCGCCTCGCCCATTGTGGGTGGTCTCCAGTCGCCGCGTTGAGCTGGGCCCAGTGTCGGCGCGTAGACTATATGGTTTTGAAGGTAGGCTAGCACCTGAAGGCGTTGTCTGTTATTATAAGTTCGTTGAATTTGCGTGACGGGCATTGAGCGCTTCGGCTTTCGTTCGGATAGAGGCTTTGGCTTTGGACCTCGCCTCTTGCGTTGCGGGGCGGGTGTTGGCGTCGCCGTCAGCTCATAGCTCTGTGCTGTCGTCGCCTCGGAGCTCTGCGCTGCCTCAGAAACTGGGGGTATAGCCCGGTTCCCCGGTTGGGCCTCAGTTGTCAAGCTAGGAGAAGGTTCCAGAGTAGAAAGACCTGCCTTGGCAAGAATCTTATCCTGTTGCTTCCGCCAGGTCTTGATTGTGTTGACACTGATCTTGAAAAAATCAGCCGCCTCGCCCATTGTGGGTGGTCTCCAGTCGCCGCGTTGAGCTGGGCCCATTGTCGGCGCGTAGACTATATGATTTTGAAGGTAGGATAGCACATCGACGCGTTGTCTATTGTTGTATGTTCGTTGGATTTGCGTGACAGGCTTTAAGCGCTTTGGCTCTCGTTCGGATAATGGCTTTGGCATTGGTCCGCGCCTCTTGCGTTGCGGGATGGGGTTGGGTATCGGCGTCGTCGTCGTCAACGCATAGCTCTGTACTGCTGTCGTCTTGGGGATATGTGATGTCGTCGCTTCTAAGCTCTGTGCTGTCGTCGTCTCGGAGCTCTGTGCTGTCTCTGGCACTAAGGGCATATCACCGTCTCTCATCTGGGTCTCAGCTGTCAAGGTAGGAGGAGGTTCCGAAGTAGGGAGACCTGCATCTGCAAGAATTTTGTCCTGTTGCCTCCGCCACGATCTAATCGTATGGTGACTGATATTGAAGAACGCAGCGGCTTCAGGTACTGTGGCTGGTCTCCAGTCGCCGCGTTTACTTGGGGCCACTGTCGGGGCGTAGACTACATGATTCTTGAGGTAGGCTAGCACCTCTAGGCGTTGTTGATTGCTAAATGTTTGACGGTTTCGTGTATGATGCGTGAAGTACTGCGGTATTCGTTCGGAAAGCGGCTTTGGCTTTGGGCTTGGCCTTTGGTGTTGCGGGGGAGTTTGGGGGTCAGGAGGCATTGTGTTAGTCGGCACCAGGCGTTGCGGATTAATTAGCTCTAAATCGACGCGTCGTTCTGTGTGTGTTGTAACTTGTGAGTCGAGACTTGTGACTGTGAGTCGTTTGTTGTGATAAGTGGGGTTTATCGGGGGAGAAGGATAGGAACACCGACTTCGTTATTCCAAGCACCATCGCCGCCGCATCTCAGTATCGAAATACCTCATGCTGATGCACAACCTCAAGAACGAGCATAATGACAATTGATCTCGCATGAGAATCATGGCCTAGTGGGAAAGCATTGCTGTCGAAAGGTGTTTAATTGGATGCCTGGTCAGTCGTGACTCGTACATCTACATACGTCTCAAAGAAAATCGCGCAGAGCATCATCATCGAAATAACTTCACACATCATCAATCTGTGAGCACTGAAGTCTGAGCCGATCTCAGTATTCCAGTCACGTGCCTCTGCTTTTGAGTTCATAGCGGTATGATGTATCTGCTGCCGTAGCCCTCCATAGCACGGACGCTGCGATGCCAAGAATGGTAGTCATGGCCAGCGATTTTTTTCCAGTGTCAGCTTCGACGCGTCTGTCTTCTTCATGGAGAAATCCACATACGCTTTCGTTTCCTTCTTGTCCATGGGCGTCGCCTCAGCCATTGAATCTGGTTAGGGCAGCCTAACTTCATCTACTTGTAGTCCCGACACGAGCCGCCAGGTTTCTTACTAGAACTTATCAAAAGGTCGTGCGCCCTTGGAAACGCCTGGGTGGTGCTTCTCATACCAAAGCTCCCACACGGATTCTCGCGCGGCGAAGTCGGAAGAATGCGTAAGCTGACCGAAGCCTTTTGTTCGCAGCGGGCAGGGAGTCACTTGAGGAGGTGAGGTCAGCAAATGCTATTTACTTCTTGACAAAAACAAGAAGAGTCTTTTTATCCCGTGAGCTGATCTATGTGTGAAGTTTGCCTGCTATGAAGCATGCCACAAAGGCTGAATAATGCACACATTTGACTCCACAATAAAGGGAATCCTCCATGATGATTCCGGAATAGATAGGCGTTTTTTGTTATGTATTTCGACACACGGCCGGGGTGTTGACTAGATTTTCTTCGTCAAGGTTTCATTGTCTCGGTCTCATCTCAACTTCACCCTTACTCATACCCTCCACTTAAGCCTCTTGCTTCATTTTATCTCGCGCTTCACTTTCCCCCTGATCGAACGCTCATACGATTGCCACTTTACGAGACCAAGAACGGTCACAAGTACATTGGTACGTTGGTATGCGAAATGGGGAAATTGCATACATCTAGATTAGGCATTTCTTATCCTCGAGGCCAGCAACGCGTGTTCGTAGACTGGACCTGTGAGGCGAGTCGTGATTTGTATGTACATATGTCTTAAGCTTGGCCGTGCGTCAAGTTTGGAGTCTACGAGTAGATAAGTTACAGGTAGGCCTGCCGTTGGTCGAGGGCGGCCGGTCTAATAAAGCAGCCAAGGTATATACATCCTGGACTTTTGGAGGTATGTATATGTAGCTTAACTTGTGAGTGTGTCCACGAACAACTTAACCTGGTGGTACTGGCGAGAGCGGCTTGCAGAGTGCATGGGCCGGCCCCTTGCAAGGTTAGGCAGTTACAGCCATCGGGGCCCCTCGGAGCGGAGGTTTTGACTAGTTTCGGCGCGTATACTCCGTAGGATGAACATGCAAAGGATCTGAAGGCATTGGAAAATGTGCCTTTGGCGTGAGGAAGGGAATCGGCGTTTACATAATACATGTACACCGTACACTCGACATTGCCAAGGCGCCAAGACGGGGCGTCGCGGCCGTCAAGGGAAGGAGCGACGGCTGGCTCTTCCAGGAACTTGCACATGCACAACAAAGCATGAGCAAAATGCAAACTACATACGGAGTACACTTGTAAGTTGTGTGTGCATATCTACGCAGGGGTTTGAGGCCAAACACGCCAGCCAGGAACTGAGCAATCTGAAACAAGGCCAGAATGTAACAACCAACGTGTGCCGCCAACGTGGCTTGGAAATTGGGCGGATGAACAACGGTCCACCGGGCCTCACTATTCGTAAAGACGGAACATGAAGCCACCTCGCGCTCGCTGCTGTCACACTCAGCTCCCTCCTGCATTCCTACCATTTATGGTCGACGACATAGATAAGACGATAGACGAGACGAAGCGCTACAGACAAGAGACCACTGAGACAAACGATTAAAACGACAGAAAGACTATAAATACACCATCCGTTGCCATGCCGATGCCGCCGCAGCTCGTCACTCGCGGCCTCTCGGGGCTGTCGCAGAGCAGCTCGGCCGCGGAAACGCAATCGCCCGCCGAGCAGCGCGACGATGCCAAGCGCAACTTTCTCAAGACCATGCGCCCCTTGCCCATCCAACACTACTGGAACGTCTACTTTGACAGGTTCGGCATTCCTGACTTTTCCTTGTTCTGCTGTTCCTCTTTCTCCCAGACCTCCCCCATTTTGCTGCCTCCCGCTCACCAACATACTCTAGGCAATCCAAAGACCACAAACCCGACGGCGGCGAATACAACGTGCAGCTCGAACAGCTCGGCGACCCCATCGAGTCAGTCCAGGCCTTTTGGCGCTACAACAACAACACGCCTGTGGACCAGATTAAGACGCGCGAGTCGATATACCTCTTCAAGCAGGGCTTCAGGCCTATCTGGGAGGACCGCCGCAACATCAACGGCGGGAGCTGGACCTTTCGTGTTCCCAAGGCCACGGGGCCTGCCATCTGGACGAGGGTGCAGCTGCTGGCCATTGGGGAGAAACTGCAGAGCGTTCTAGACGGTGGTGCGTCTTTTTCTACCCCCTTCACGCGTGTCTTATTCACCCATCTATTTCTCAAGTGTCATACCCTCTCTCTCCGTTCTTCTCTCCAACTTGCCCACTAAGATGCAACAGACGATCAGCTCTGCGGCGTCGGCCTCTCCGTCCGCTTCAACGCACACCTTATCACCGTTTGGCACCGCGACGCCTCAAAGAAGAACTCGGTCGATGCTATGCTGGCCTGCATACTTGAGGAGCTGCCTCCTGAGATACGGCCTAAGCCCGACAACTATTTTTACAAGCGGCACCGCGATCACTCGGGCTTCAAGGATCCAGGGTCGATGAAGACGGGGGAGGGAGATGACTCGGAGCAGGCGTCTGACGCACCGCCTGTTCAAATCGAGGCTCCATCGAGACCATGAAAACTTGCTCTGCGGTGATAAACATCTACATGCAGCAAGCGGCCTTCTCCTTCTGGGACAACTCGTGTGAGTACGAGTGGACCTAAGAGCATGCAGCGTTTTCATAAAGAACACAAGGGCACAGGGCTGCCAACGGCCGTGTAAACGCTGGAAAAGACGCCGGCCTATCTTACTTGTCACCTGTGCTTTCTCGTTTTTTTCTTTTTTTTTTGTATTTCCTTTCTTTGAGGCTTGCAGTCTGATGATGCACGCGCGTTTGATCCCGTCGTGCTAGACGAATTCCATGGCCAAACCACCATGATCATTCTTCGAGATGCACCCTCCCCAAATTGGATCATGAAACAAAGGTGAGAAGACTACCTACACTTGTCTTCGAGATGAAATAGACGAACTAGGAAATGAAACCAAACAAATGCTTGCTGCTATATATACGCAAATACTCCACGTATTCAAACGAATGAACATGCGACTCCCCTCCAAAACCCTCATAAAAAACACAAGGCGTAGGCCTCCACGCCCGTGACGCTACCTCCACACGCCAGCATTCCTCATCACCTCATCAAATTCCTCCATTCGCACCCCTCTCGCCACGCCTCGTCCGCCATTCGCCTCCAGTATCATATCCTTGAGCATCTCATCATCCACATCCTCCTTCAGCACCGCCGCCACCCTCCTCAAATGCGCCAGCGTAATAGAACTCTCCTGATTATTCGTAAAGAGCCGAAACGCCTCAAGTACCTGCGCCTGATGCGCAGTTTCGGAATCGTTTTGTTCCCGCGCGTGGAATTGTAGTGCACAGATGGCGAAGAAGGGCTCGTAGGTAGTGTAGCCGTCCGATTCGGGGTCAAGGATGTCGAGAAACTCGTGGAGTTGGGCTTGGGAGGAAGGGGGCACGCCCAGGGCTCTGGTACAGGTGTGTTAATAATAATGCGCGTTGGTATATGGGCGGTGGTGATATATGCATATTCAAGGAGACGCTGTTATGGGGGGGGGGGGGGGGGGGGGGTTTATCGTCGTTTTTATCATGGCAGGTTTTCTTGTAGATAGGAGGTAGGGCAGGTATCTGGGGGGTTTTCACGGGGCACGTACATCAGCGCAGACTTCACATCATCGATCGGCAAGACCCCCTTCTTCTCCCCTTCCATCGGCTCCGCGAATAGACTCCAGGCTTCTTGAATCTCACTCTCCTCTTGCGGCGAGATGTTATGCTCCTTGGCTAGTTTTGATTGTCGCGCCTTGGGGGGTACGACGGAGGAGGCGGCGATGGAGGCAGCAGGGCGGGCGGGAGGAGGTTTGCGCTTTGGCGGCTATAATAACAGTTTTTGGGCCTTGTTAGCAATTGGACCGTTTTGCTTTCCTTCGTGGCAACTTTTTTTTTTTTTTTTTGCCGGCACAAGAGACGACGGAAGATCGACTAACCATTTCGCTGTGATTTTTGCTTTGCGCTCGACTCGCACTCCTTCCTGCGACGGGATTGCGAAGGGAGGAGGCTGGTCTAAATGAGAGCATGTTGGCAGTTAGTCTAGTACATATCACAGATCTCGGGACGTACAGTGCAGATGGGGGTGCGAGAATATGAAGCGCACGGTAGGTCCTCGCTCCACTTTAGTGGCCGGGACTTTATTTAACTCTTCTCTGCGCCAAGGATTTTCAAGTTTTTTCTCTTTCTGACACAATCATGCCAACGCGCGAAGGGTACTTGTGTGTGCGCGAGAATCACCACTTGATCATGGTGCCGCGGTAGATGCAAGCTGCGCTCTCAAATGAAGCCGCTTCAATTGCCTTCTACTTCCAATAGGTTTGTCAGTCAATCAGTGTTGTCTTTGCTATAACTTACTCGACCATCCGATGCGTGGGTCAGAATCGGAGCTTTGCCGCGCGACTCGACTTCTGCCGTATCGGCCTTTGGTCAACATTCCATTCCCGTGCCATCATTGCATGTATGTAGTCTGTTTATTTACAGCTTCAAAATATGCTAGAGCTTGCCGCCTCCACCCTTAGAGCGAGCAAGTGTGGACAGTGAAGCAAGATTGAAATTGTTCGGGGGACATGTATCCGGGCCTTTGGGCTTTTGGGTCATTTCTTCCGTTCCGAGGGGTGGCCTCGTGGGAATTTGCGTTGTTGCAGAGTCCTGGCTGTCTTTGGAGACATGTAAAGTTGATTTGACACTCTTTTGTCTTACCCTTTTCTACTCATTGTATGATGACTGAGTGTGTGTGTGTGTATGTCTGTAGATTGCAAAAGACGCAATCAGAAGCGATCAGCCGTCACCGGCATCCGCCGCTCAAGAAACCGATAGCCAGCAACTTCTGCGCAGGCGGGCGTGAAGAGTCAAGCACGGTTACATGATGCGTAGGTGTGGCCTCAGATCCGTCATCTACAAGCCCATTCGGATCTCCTCGCCCCGTCCCTGGGATTTGAATAGCGTATTGAAACAACACGTATTGAGTGTCTTTCTCCGGAACTAAAGATTCTAGTTAGCAGTGGAAGCCCTGCATCATCCAGGGACTTCTACAGGGGTCACGAGGAACAGAATCGTATTTTTCTCCTCCGTAGGTCTATCTAACAGACTAGATGATGCCGATGGGGAGAGGTCGAAGAGAGCCCGTGAGAAGGGCTCGCAGCGACTATGTAGAATGAAACGACCTTTTTCGTGAGTTCTACCCTCCC
>SRPQ01000459.1:0-19215 GCA_018360075.1 Claviceps cyperi
GTGATTGTGTGTTCTGCGGCCTTGAGCTTTTCGTATAGAGGAGCAATGTAAATCAGAAACAGGATTGGGGAGATGGGGGGGTTAATTAACTAATTAGTTAGTTAGTAGTTAAGTTAGTTAACTACAGATCCACGTGGCCCACTTTGTGTCAACCTTTTACGTGTGTTTTCCCGACCGCATCTCGTTGGGGTTTCGCAATTGGCCCATACTTGAAGCATTGGTCGGTAGCGCTGTCTCGGGTTGACAGCGGCGTTGTACGGCTCCGGGCCACACATCATCTGCCCCACGAAGAGGCGACAGGTGTCTCGCACCTCGGCTCACTCAGGATCACATAAATATCGCACAAAAGAATGGGCGCAGCCGTCTGGCCACTCTGATGTGCTTTAATTACCCCTTTATACCCTGCGACAATAAAGCTCTTCCTCCCGAGTCCCACGACCCATGGAGAAAGAATGGTAAAGCTCGTGACGGCGTCATTACTATCAAGGCTGCCACCGGTGACTTGGCCTGTTCTGAAAAAGAGGCCGCCCTGCTTCTCAGCACTCGTTCGTTCGTGAAGCCCTCTGAACCCAAGGCATTTCACCATCTCCCGGGAAGGTATCGAATGCGACCATGTCCTCGCGGCCCTCTGACGCCGTTTGGTCAGGCCCTGATCGGGGAACCGGCCATGCATCTGACTGAAGATAGCTTCCGTCGAGGCTCAGCATACCATACCATGCATAATCTAGAAACAACTCGGACGAAATCCAAACACGTATTCAATTTCCAAAAAAAACATCCCTTCAAAGAGTTCCGACAACAGGGCGTGGGCGTGAGCTTGGAATCTGCCTTCTCGCACGAATGGGCTTGCCAGCGTCTCGCCCCGAGAACGCTCTGAGAGAGCGGAGAAACTCGCGACGGCCGGCAGGCTCGCATGCGGCTCATCCCTTTCGATCAAGTTCTTCTTCAGTTCCATCCCTTTCTGTCTCGACTCTCAGTGTTGGCCAATTGAATAGACATGACTCATTTCTCTCCGATTCTTCCGAAACGCCATGGAACAAAAGAACGAACAACTTAGTGGATCAGTGTGAACAAAGACATGGCCAGTGGGCCAACGCTACGAGAGTCGCAGGACGACAGATGGTGTACATACATCACGGCGTTGCACAAGGCAGACAAGTTGGCGAGTGATGATATCACGAAGAGCGCGCGCCTAAATCATGGTGCATATGAGTATGCATGTGTGTGTTCGGTCTCGCCTTCTCTATGTACATGACATTCGCTACAGCTGAACGGAAGGACAGACCCCGCACCCATGATCTAGCATTACACAGGCATCGCGGCATTTCCATCAACAACATCTCGATTTCAAGCAAGGGGCGATTCAAACTTCGAAAATCTCTTACGGCTCCATAAATTCCTGTGCTGGATTCAGAGTACTTGAAACAACACGCGGGGAGCGCCAACAATGGGCATCTCAACGACAAATGGTCTGTACGCCCTGCAGGATGTTCCAGACAAAGGCAAAGGTCTTATTGCGACCACCAACATCCCCAAAGGCACGCGGATTCTTTCCGAGGAGCCTTTGATGGTAATACCGGCCCGTAAACCCGTGAGCTATTTTTCGATATCCCAGCAATTGGAGGCCCTAAGCAAAGAGCAACGAGATGCTTTCCTGTCCATGAAAAACGTCCACCCGTCTGTTGGAGATGACTGTGTTGGCATTTTTCGTACAAACTTTCTATGTCTTGCAAAGTCTGCGGACTTGGCCATTTTTCAAGAAGCATGTCGGATTAATCACGACTGCGAGAGCAACACTTTTCACTACTGGAACGACAACACCAAACGACACACGGTGCATGCCACAAGAGACATTCAGCTAGGCGAAGAAATCACAATCTCATATGTCGCATCTATGATGAAATGGTATGCCCGACGGGAAACACTCCGACAATCATTTAAATTTACCTGCTGGTGTCGTCTCTGCTCTTTGCCAGACAAGCAATCCCAAAAACGCGACCGGATCATTGAAAAGATTCTCCATTTCGCCAAACTCGAGAGATCATCGCAATTTGTATCCTCAGATGAGGAGCTGGGCTACCTTTGCTCTCAGGTACGCCTCTATAACGAGCTAGGACTCGAGGACTATGATTTCGCTCGGCTGCATGGAAATGCCGCTTCGTTATTCATCAAGCATGGCGACTTGGCAAGAGGGCGCTTATTTGCCCAAATGGCCGCATCCATGTTCGAGACTCTCCTTGGAAATGATAGCTTAGAAGTCATTCACTACGCATCTGTGGCACAGAACCCTGCGAGAGACCCACAATATGGCTTCTCCATGATGTGGCATACGTCAGTTGGCGAAGTACCGCAGGGCCTTGCGTCCGATGACTTTGAAGACTGGCTTTGGAAAAGAAATGAACCAGAAGGTCTTGAACGGCCAATGAGTCCGCCAAATCAAGGGTGGTTCTCTGGGTTTGCTGACCTCCCACACAGAGACGACATTTACGCAGGTGGCTCCGTAAAGATAACTCATTCGTGCTTCTTGGGCGAGATCGTCGCCGTGGATTTCTGTCATCGTCTAGAGTTCAAGATCAGGGACATCTACGACGAGACGATACCACTACACTTTTACACCAATGACGAAGGAGCCGAACTGCCACCCGAAGAATACTCGAGAGGAGACACGGTCGCCGTTCTCGACGCATCACGATATGAATTCGAAGACGGAGTTTCAGGGATCCGTCATGAGGAGCCATGGATGATGAAGGTAAATGGCGACTGCGGGACCCAAGCCTTTTGATACAGTTTTTGCTAATCATTCAAAATCGCACGCTTCGCAGGTTTTCCCACTTTGCCTGGACGAGGTTCTCGCGTTGAATGATCAGGTCCACGAGTTCTCATTCCGCCAACAGAATAACACAAGAAAGTGTCACGGGTGTGGTAGAATTTCCGCAGAAGCCTCATTGAAACGATGCGACAAGTGCTTGCTATTTTGGTATTGCAACTCGGTAAGCCTCCTAGGAAGTTGAAAAATAATTACTGCTCTTCCTGGTTTCCTGATTTTCACTGTATATCGCTAGAGCCTAGCGGACATTGAAATTGACTAATATGTTTCTCTGTCCAGGACTGCCAGGAAGTTGGCCGAAATACGAAGGCCCACGAAGACGATTGCAAGTTTCTTGAGGATCCCGATCTTCGGGCGCTGTTCCTCATCAAATGGAGGGAAGTACAGAATCATATTCATTTTCCTCTCAAGGTCATCGATGCTTCCCGTCAAACTTCATCTTCCTGATGAGCATTACTATGTGCCGGTTTCTATTGACAATTGTCGTCGTGCAATCACAATTTCCCCTGGCATGTGATTGTGTGTTTTGCCATCACTGTGGAGGGAATGCAATAACAAACGTATGTACATGTTCAGTGTGTTGAAGGTCTGGCACGTATACGAGCCGAGCTGATGACATCGTTCAGACCATCTGACGAGTATTCATGCGCGTGTGTATGAAACCTACACAAATAGGAGAAATCATGATAAAAAAGCATTGATAGAAACTTATTAGAAAGAAGAAGATAAAAAGAAAAATGACGCTTTGCTTCGGCGATCAATATATCTGTACAGACTGTACTAAGAGCCTGAGACTCCGTACATAATTCCAATGCAACTATGCAAACAAATTTCGAAGGTACCTGGTATGCATATTCGCATATAATCATCGAAAATGATGCACAAGATTCAAGTTGATAGACCAATTGGAAGACAAGAATGGACTTATACGTGCAGAACTGAGAGAGTTCAAGACTAATAAGTTCGCCCTGACTTCTCGGTACAACTAACGTTAGAGGATGAGGACTGTGACGCGCTGAACATCAGTCACGTCTCCAGAAAAACACAGTGACACATGGATTTCCCGGTTCCGATTGACATGACAAGAGACGATAGTTATCAAGCAACGTAATTATGACGGGAAATGCGATACGGAGAGGCTAGACTCTACAGGCTTCATGTCCCTGAGCTTGTTTTCGACTGAAAACTTTCACTTATTGAACCGTGTTACCGTTCTCCGCGCACCGGCCGTAGTAACGAAACGAAGCCACCGGACTCCAAGCAAACGGGCCTCGTTTGTCGCAAGGGATTTTCACAGTGACTGGAAGTCTGGAACGGGCACCGATTCAACGTTCGGCGCGTTTGCATTTAAAGCATCTAGCTGCCAAACAAGTTGACCTAGAAACCCTCTTCTGTTTTTGTGGCAACCAGGTCACAGGTGCAGTTCCAAAAAAAAAAGGAATCTGAGAAAAACGACAGGAACCCTTGACGATGGAAAGCTCAACGCACCAAGCTATGCACGCCTTGAAGGCTATTCCAGGCAAAGGCAAGGGTCTCGTTGCGACTGAAAGAATCCCCAAAGGCACTCGAATTCTTTGCGAGCAGGCTTTGTTTACAATTTCAAGCGTTACGAGTATCGAAGAGCGAAAAAGATTGATCTGTCAGCAAGTAGAAGCCCTGAGCAACGGCCAAAGAGATGTCTTCCTCTCCATGCGCAACGTCCGCCCGTGTAACAATACTGCAGAGCGATACCTTGACATTTTCCAGACAAACAGTCTGCCTGCTGAAGATGTTCCAGAGACATCGGCCATTTTCCTAGAAGCATGCCGCATCAACCACGACTGCGATCATAACGCTGTGCATCAATGGAACGACAATATTAAACGACACACGGTGCACGCCGTAAGAGATATTCCCAAGGGCAAAGAAATCACGACATCATACATTCCTTATCTCCGGAACCGAGAATGGCGGCAGAGAACACTGCAACAATCCTTCGACTTTGCATGCTCGTGCCGCATTTGCTCCTTGCCGGCCGATGAGAGCGAAGAGCGCGACCGAATACTGGAACAGATTTCTCGCTTGTATCAGCTCTGCGTTGCCCATCCTACCGCCTCGCCGCTCGTTATACTTGCCTATATTCATGCTCAAACACGTCTCTGGATTGAACTGGGGCGAGAGGATTATGGCTTCGTGGAGGCCCATGAGGAGGCCGCGCTTCTCGCCATTGCGCATGGCGACTTGGCGAGAGGCCGCGTCTTTGCGCAAAAGGCGGCGTCAATCTGGACGACTTTGTTTGGCAGCGACAGTCCTCGAGCTATCAAGTGGGAGACTATAGCACACGACCCTTCGCTTCATGCAGTCTATGGCTTCTCAATGACCTGGAAGACGGCTGTGGG
Organism: Claviceps cyperi; assembly: GCA_018360075.1. NCBI lineage: Eukaryota > Fungi > Ascomycota > Sordariomycetes > Hypocreales > Clavicipitaceae > Claviceps > Claviceps cyperi. Next base: position 5,206 of record SRPQ01000459.1, read on the forward strand.
GGAAGCACCGGAAGGACTTGGGCCCGACGATTTTGAAGATTGGCTTTGGAGAACAAAGAGGCCAAAAGGCCAAATAAATCTGACTGGTCCATTTAGCCAAGCATACTTTACTGGGTTTGTTGACCTTCCATACACGAGAGGCATTGGAACAGATAACACGTCCAGGATACGCGACTGGTGCTTTCTGGGCGAGATTGTGGAAACTCTGTTTTTCGGCCATCTCAAGTTTGAGATCAAGGATATCCATGGGAAGACGATTCCACTGCACTTCTATACCCCGGGTCATGGGCGTGAATTGATGCCTAGCCAATGTCAGACGGGGTATACAGTTGCCATTTTCTCCGCATTGCAGTATGTGTTCAGATACGGACCTCCTGGTATCCGTCATGAGGATCCACGGATGATAAAGGTAAGTTACTCCTACCATATGATTCGACCTCGTGGCAACGACTTGACTGAAATGCGAGTCTCTGATTCACGTTTTCGCTAATACTTGGATCTGAAAATGCCGATTGACAGATCTTCCCGCTCTCCCTCGCCAGGATGTTGGAGTTGAGCAATCAGTTTCGCCGATTCTCGATACCGCAGCGCAACAATACAGTAACTTGTCACGGGTGTGGTAGCATTGCCACAGTAGCCTCTATGAAACGATGCAGCATGTGCTCCTCGTTCTGGTATTGCAATCAAGTACGCCTCCTGGGATGCCGAATAAATTACCCACATCATCCCCCATCCAGCCTCCATCCGGCCTTCCTGATCTCCAATATTGTTTTGGGCCAGTACAGCTTTGTTAACATAACATTTTGTCAAGGAATGCCAGAAAACTGGTTGGACTGAGAAATCTCATAAGGTAGATTGCAAGGCTCTTAGAAACCCCGATCTTCGGCTTTTGTTCCTCGTCTACGCGTATGATATACAGGACCGTGATGACAGTTCGCGTTCCTGGCGATTTCAGCACGACTCGAGCCGATCGAGCCCTATCCCCCGCGTAATGTAGGACTGTCATTTTTGGTGGTTTTATTTCTTGCGTGGTGGTTCAATGGATGGTAGTTCATTGTGTGGCGAGGACGTGACACGAAGAGCACATGATTCGAGCCAGATGGTACTGTTGAAACAGTGTTCAACAAGTTCTGAGGCGCAAATGTAGCCTGTAGGCAGTTATCCTTCACAGGTAGAATGAAGCATGGTCAAGCCTCAAGGGACATCGTCAGTAAAAGACGAAAAGGAGTAGCGAGGAAAACGAGGACAAGATTTCCGATGGACACCTCGTTCGGCCATTCGTACCTCTCCCTTGCTTTATAGTAAACGAGGTTCCTGAATCCTGATCAGTCTTCAACTCTGCATTGGGCTATACTATACAGATACAGAGTAGACATCGAGTGGGGCGCATCTCGTCTGAACAGTGGATCGTTATATCGAGGCTTTACTGTATGGTTAGTTACATAGGTACCTAGATCGAGACTTACAGCAGGCCATGTTTCTAGAAGCATGCGGCGCGAATCACGATTGCCATCACAAACAACGCTATAACTACCTGGCTGGAATAATAACGGAATGACGCTACATGCCATAAGAGACATTAGTTCAGGCGAAGAAATCACCATATGATACTTCCCACTCCTGACAAGTCGGAAGGCCCGGCAGACAACACTCAGAGAATCGTTCGGCTTTACGTTGCCGGCTGTGCACTTGGCCGGAACTGGAAAGCCAGGAACGCGATGCCGTGGTTCAGCAGACTGTCGCTATGGAACAAATGGGGACGGCAATCTGTTCGAAATTACCGCTCGAGGCGCTGAGGTGCTTCCAAGCTTCACTGATGTTCCACAACAGCGCGCTTGTGCTCCCGAGTCTCTCTTAGTCCCTGAGGGTCTGCGATGATGTACCTACTTGGACCTTAAATGTCCTTCCCTCTGTAGACCGTACCTGCCGTGGATACCGGCTACCTGCCTGAAAGTGCCGGCATGGTGCGCTGAAATGCCTCGGGGTGGCAAGTGTGACGGCAAACGCTAGGTGAGATGCATCAAGCGTTGCACTGTCCCATCAAGATGTCGTGTAACAGCGGCAGGCCGTCGCAAGCGCCACCGCGAGAGGAAAATGCGACTCGTTGGAGATCGTATTCCTGTCAGATATCAGAAGTGTTGAGAGGCGCCAGGAGTTAAAAAAAAAAAAAACCAGATTACCAAGCATAAATGAGGTTCCACGAACTATCTCGTACATAAGGTGAGGCCAATGGACACCAGCTTACGCTTGGCAAGCAACAGAGAAAAATAACACCACCAGGTCTTCACATTTCCATCAGATTTCATAGGATCACGTGGCTGATTTGGCAATTCCAGGTTATCGCAGGACATTCAGGGCGATACAAAGCACAATCCACGAACCAACTCTTCTGCGCAACATTGAACGCATGCGTTTACTTTTCATCCTCTCTCTTTCAATAAAAGCTCCAGTGCAAAGGTCTCTTCTTTCTCCTTAGGTCCCCTATTTTATGAAGAAGATGGTCCAAGGAGAATCGCAGGACACCTCGGCAAACACCAGCGCGGCGAAAACTTCCAGTTACGCCTTGCAAGATGTTCCAGGCAAGGGTAAGGGTCTCGTTGCAACCAGACACATTCCTAGAGGCACGCGAATCCTTGCCGAAAAGGCCTTGATTTCAGTTCCTAAGGGCATGTATTCTGGAAAGCGAGATGAATTGATTTGCCGGCAAGTGGGAACCCTGACCAATGATCAACGAGTTGCCTTTCTTTCCATGCGCAACATCCACCCGTTCGAGAATTTACCAGCGCAGTACCTCGGCATCGTTCAAACGAATGCCCTGCCAGCTCAAGAATACCCAGACACACAAGCCATTTTCCTCGAGGCATGCCGCATTAACCACGATTGCCAAAACAATGCTGTTCATCAATGGAACGACAACATCCAACAAGGGACGGTGCATGCCATACGAGACATTCAACCAGGCGAGGAAATCACAATTTCATACGTCTTCTCTCTAAAGAGTCGTGAAACCCGCCAGAAACAACTCAAAGATTCTTTCGATTTCACATGCTCGTGTCGCCTCTGCAGCTTGCCGGAAGATGAGAGCGAAGAGCGCGACCGGAAACTCGAACAGATCGTTTCCTTGGACCAACTCACCGCGCTGCAGTTTACGACACCCCCTCTCCGGACACTGGCTTACTTTTATTCTCAGACACGCCTCTATATTGAGCTGGGGCGAGAGGATATTGGCTTCGCGCAAGCCCTTGAAGAGGCTGCGTGTCTTGTTATCGCACATGGCGACTTGGCAAGAGGTCGCGTCCTTGCGGAAAGGGCCGCGTCTATCTGGAGGACTATTTGGGGCAGTGATAGCCCCCGAACTATCATGTGGGAAACTCGGGCACGAGACTTTTCGCTACATGAGCGATTCGGCTACTCCATGAGCTGGAAGACAGCTGTGGACGAAGTACCACAGGAACTTGGGCCCGATGACTTCGAGAATTGGCTGTGGAAGAGGGAGCAGCCAACAGAATTAGCACAGCCAGCAAATGTACCAAGTCAATCGTGCTTCTCTGGGTTTGCTGACCTACCATGCAACACCGGTGTTGGTACAACTACAAAAAATGGCGCCTCCAAGAAACGTCATTGGTGCCTCTTGGGCGAAATTGTGGAAGACATCTTTCTCCATCCTCTTGAGTTTGAGATCAAGGACATGCACGGCCACAAGATTCCGCTGCATTTTTACACCAAAGACAAAGGAAGCGAGTTAACAGCCGACCAAGTCAAAAGGGGGTACACAGTCGCCGTTCTCGACGCAGCAAAACACATCTTCAAATTGGGACCTCCTGGTATCCGTCATGAGGATCCGCGGATGATCAAGGTAAGTTCTGGCGGTAACATTCCGGCCTTTTGGCAGTGGTTTAATCCATACACGAGGTTTTTGTCCAGGTTTTTCTAATACGTGAATCCAAATCCGTCGTTGACAAGATTTTCCCGCTTTCCCTGGCCGAGATGCTCGCTTTAGACACTCAGGTCCGCCAGTTCTCAATCCCGCAGCACAATGGCTCTACACCGTGTCACGGGTGTGGCGCCAATGCCGCACCATCCTCGATGAAACGGTGCGGCAAGTGCTTGTCATTCTGGTATTGCAACAAGGTACGCCTGATGTCATGTAGAAAAAAGTCGCCATATCCTGCTGTTGTATTGAACTCGGAACGCTCTACGCTTCACTAACTTGAATTTTCTGTAAAGGAGTGCCAGATGGTTGGGTGGACCACGAAAGCCCACAAGGGCGATTGCAAGCTTCTCAAGGATCCTGATCTGCGGGGGTTGTTCTTGATCAACTGGGCCGAAGTACAGGACTCTGTTCAATTTCCCCTTCAGGCTGTGGATGATTGCTGCTAAGTTTGCCACGAGCCCTACCGCCATCATGTCATTTTCCTGGCACTTTCTTCAATTGAATACAGGAGGGTTCTCTCTGAACTTTGAAGACTTTCGTTCCAGTTGTCCAGTGGATTTGTGGCAGGGGTGTGAAGAACTGTCTATTAAGTCGACTGTCGGGTCTGATGATGCTATTCTGGGGGCGTCTGACGAGAAATACGATCATGCGCAATCATGCCTTGATGGAGTTGTTCATGGGCAAGAAGGCAAAGTGGCCGGAGCCTGGGTTACACAAAACAATCGAAAAGGAAAGTAGAATGAAAGAAGAAGGAGGCCGCCTTCTCCAGGTGATTTGTTATTCGATGATGCTACTTGCTGATCGAAGACGATGCGAAGATATCTCCAAAGCAAGCAAACCGACTTGCTAGTACTCTGTAGCGGGAAACCGAAAAACAAGAAAGGGGCAGGACGATTAAAAACATTTGAACATATATTAAACCGAAATGAAATTCAGAGCATGCTTTGTTCATAATTCCAGACTATGAGAACTTGAGTCTCGAGGAAAAGAAAAGATTGGTATGCCGTCAATTCGACGCCTTGAGCAGGGACGAAAAGGATGTCTTCATGTCCCTGCGCAACACTCGCCCATTCGATGATTCTCGAGAGTAGTGTTTGGCATTTTTTTTACACGCAGGCAGCATCTTGGTCAGGAATCCGACAGCGCGGGTATTTTTCCAGAATCATCCCGCATCAACCACGACTGTGAAAGCAACGCTTACAATGTATGGAATGACAATATCAAGCCACAGGCGACACATGCCATCAGGGACATTCGTTCAGGGGAAGAAATTACGATGAACTATGTCTCGAGCCTGGTCAAGCAGAAGGCCCGGCAGAAAAGTCTCCAAGAGTCGTTCGGGTTCACCTGCTCATGTCGCATTTGCTCTTTGCCAGAGGCGCAAAGTCAGCAACGCGATCGGATGATAGAGGTTGTACTCGGTATGGACGAAATAGCGGAAGACATGCGTTGGAAATCACCGCTCGAGGCACTGAGGTGCTGTCGTACCTCCCTAGCGATTCATAATAGCGAGGAAGGACGAGAGGATGGTGATTTTACGGTGGCGCACGGAAATGCGGCGAAATTTTTCATCTTGCATGGCGACTTGGCAAGAGCGCGCTTCATTTTGGAAAAGGCCGCAGCCGTCGCCAAGACGATTTTTGGCAATGACAATGAAGAGGCTTTCTACTTTATAGCCATGGCGCTGGACCCTTCGCGTCATTCTGACTATGGCGTGTCCATGAAATGGAAGACGGCTGTGGACGAACGGCCGCAAGCACTTGGACCAGTTGACCTTGAAAATTGGTTGTGGGAAAAACAATTTCCAGTTGGTCTAGTAGGATTTGCTGTCGTCTCTTTCAATTTCAACACTCTCACAGGGGGTTCGCCCAAAAACGCCACTGGTGCTTCCTGGGCCAGATATTGGGTATTGAACACCCTCTTGAACATCTAGTGTTTTCGATAAGGGACATGTACGGCGAGGAGAGACCACTGCACTTCTGCACCGAAGAAGGAGGCTGTGAATTTACAACCAGTCCATATCATAAAGGATGCACAGTCGCCATCATCGACACAGCACGATACCCATACAAGTTCAGAGAACCCGATTTCCAGTGTCCTATCCGCCTCGAGGATCCGCGGATGATCAAGGTAAATGACGACTGCAGCTGCGCAGCATCACTTTCGGTCGTGACTTATCCATCTTTGATCATGTTCGCGACATGTTGCTCCAGCTTTTCCTGATTGTTGGATTATAATTGCTTGGCTACAGGTCTTCCCACTCTCCCTGGCCAGGATGCTCGCGATGGGGGATCAATTCCATCGATTCTCTATTCGACAACACAAGAACATGAGAAATTGTCACAGGTGTGATCAAAATACTGCAGCAGAATCCATGAAACGATGCGGTATATGCTTCTCGGCCAGGTATTGCAACAAGGTACGCTTGCTGGGATGGAGTACAAGTTGCCAGATCCTTCTACTCCTACCCTCCCGATTCCCACGGTTTTTTGTGAGCGAACACAATACTTTGCTGACATTTTTTCTTGTCCAGGAGTGCCAGACAGCCGGCTAGACCGCGAAAACCCATAAATCTGGCTGCAAGTTTCTCAAGGACCCCGATCTTCGGGCGCTGTTCCTCTTCAAATGGGTCGAAGCACAGGTCTGTGATGGATTTCCTCTTAGGGTCGCCGATGACTCCTTTGAGTACCTACCGGATCCTACTTCTATTGTCGCATTACCCTGGCGGCTTTCATGCTTTCAATCGTTGCGCTCTCTCTGGTCAGGTTGCACTACCTTTTCATTTGGCCGTGCGATGTTGGTATAGCATCTGGCGAGAGCCGCGAGAAGCATAACGTTATATGATACGAGTGGGGTCAGGTGACAGCGTACAGACAAGTGTCCGACGACTTTTGATGCGTGAGTGTAGGGATGCTGTGCAGAAAGGGAGATAAACTGGTACAATGGCAATGGAACAAGAGGGAAAAAAAAGTGGAAGATGTCAGCCTCGTCTCGGCAAGGACTCCCTCGGTGTTAGAATCTTGATCGTTTCACGACGTTCTGGACTAAGTTTTGCTAATGCTTGAATCGAGACCGTCAGGTGACCGCCCGTTGATTAAATTGCCCGTTTTCCCTGGACAAGATGCGTGTTGAATTACCAGGTCCGCCGATTGTCAATCTGGCACCACAATGCCATGAGATCGTGTCATGAGTGTGGCACTAATGCCACTCCAGCCTCGATGAAGCGATGCGGCAAGTACCTGTAACTCTGGTATCACAACAAGGTACCTACTCCTACCGAGATGTAGGACAAGTCTCCGCATCCTGATGCCCTTGCCCTCCTGCTTCCCTGACTTCCTCGGTGGCATCTTGGACCAGGGCTTTGCGCTTTGCTGGCATGTGATTCACCTCTGAATGAGTGCCAGACGCTCGTCGATTGCAAGTTCATCAAGAACCCCAATTAGGATCTGCGGGACCTGTTTCTCCTGAACGGGGACCAAGTGCAGGTATCTTTTTAAACTTCATGGACAAGATTAAGTATGGAAAAAAAGTGACATGGCGGGAGACACAATTCATGGCAAGTCTCCTAAGGCAATTTGCCGCTCGGTAGCAGACTCTTGGTTGTATCGACTTAAGATTGTAACAAGTCGGTGTAACAAATTGTAACAAGTTGAAGTGAGAAAAAGATGATGAAATTGAAGGCACGTGCCGAGGCTATCTGAAAAAAGATGAGATCGGAAGTGCGAAATACCTACGGAGTACCTATGCATGATTCCATCGTACAGACTCCGGAGAGGGTAGGTTACAGGTACTGTTTGTGCAGGGTGCGAGTACTCCTAAGTAGTTCATGATAGGCACTCATACACGGAGTACCTGTGTAGCTAATGTACGCGGTTGTGTCAGGTTCGCGACATGCATGCCGTAACTAGGGACTGCATGTGTCATGTGCACGTGACGGGCCGCTACACGCGGCGCGTTAACCCAGGTTTGGCGAAAGTTGAATATTCGTATGTATCTCGCCTCCAATCGAAACTCTTTTCCAAACTCTCCCCCGAAACTCTCTCCTGGCTTTACAGGCCGTTCGCAAATCATTCCAATAATACCACAGGGCACGTGGACAATGAATAGACCGGCAGACAAACCTTTGTACGCCGTGCAGCGTATTCCAGGCAAAGGCAAGGGTCTTGTTGCGACCGCAAACATCATCAAAGGAACGCGAATCCTTTCCGAGCAGGCTGCGATTGCTTTACCATTCGGGTTGCCCAACAAGGAGCGACGGAAGATTATATCCCAGCAATTGAAAACTTTGAATAATGATGAACGAAATGCCTTCCTATCCTTGCAGAATCGCTTCCCGACCAAATCACATTATGTCGGCATTTTCAATACAAACAGCTTGTGTATTAAAACTTCCACAGATGAGGGGTCGTTTGTAGACCAGGCGGCCATTTTTCTTATTGCGAGCCTCATCAACCACGACTGCGAAAACAACGCTCAGCAATCCTGGAATAACAATACCAGACGACACAATATTCACGCGTTGAGAGACATTCGAGAAGGCGAAGAGATTACTCTTTCGTACGTCTTTTCTCTGCTAGACCGGGCTGGCAGGCAGGCACTACTCAAAAAATCATTCAACTTCACCTGCTCGTGTCGCCTCTGCTCACTACCGATTCGGGAAAGCCAGAAACGCGATGTGAACGTGCAACGGGTTGCCGCCTTGGACGAACTCGCAAAGCACCAGAGATCGACGGCCCCGCTGCAGTCGCTGCAGTGCTATCATTGTGTACTAGCGTACCATCTCAGCAAATACGGACGAGAGGATTGTGAGTATGCGCAGGCCCATGGGGATGTCGCAACGCTCTTAGTCATGTACGGCGACTTGGCAAGAGGGCGCTACTTTGCGCAAAAGGCTGCATCCGTCTTCAGGACATTGCTTGGAAGTGACAGCAAGGAAGCTGCCGAGTTCGCAGCTATGGCACGAGACCCTTCGCGCCATCAGCAATACGGCTTTTCTATGAAATGGAAGGCATCTGTGGATGAAATCCCGTACGGACTTGGATCTGTTGACTTGGAAAACTGGCGTTGGGAAAGACTTATTCCAGAAGGGATAGCACCATATGATGACCTCCCATGCAAAGAGCACTTTATCAAAGGTGGAACGTCCAAGAAACGACATTGGTGTTATATGGGCGAGATTGTGAAAACTAAATTTCTCCATCCTGTACCATTGGAGGTCAAGGACTTGAACGACATGAAGATTGCACTGCATTTTTACAGCTCTAATATGGACGACGCCGGAAACAGCTTGAGACCCGGCCAATATCAGAAGGGATACACAGTCGTCATTCTCGACGCATTACAACACATATTCGAATTCGGAATTTCCGGCATTAATCAAGAAAATCTGCGGATGATAAAGGTAAATGATGACTGCGGGATCACAACCTGAAGGAAGTGGACTTGTCCCCATCCATTGTTTACCCGACGTTTGGATCCAGCGTTTGCTAATTTGAACATCCACCGTCTGTTGACAGATTTTCCCGCTTCGCCTGGCCAAGATACTGGCTTTGAACGAAGAGGTCCGCGAATTCTCAGTTCGGCTGTATGATGGAAAGAGGAAGTGTCACGGATGTGGCGCTAAAGCCGCAGTAGCTTCGATGAAACGATGCAGCTTGTGCTTGTCGTTCTGGTATTGCAGCAAGGTACGCACGCCTGCGGGAATGTAGTACAGGTCTCGTGAACACATCCTTTTTCTCCTGCCCTCTCGAACTCAACCGTGATTCAAAAGCGGAACGAACATTCTATTAACATGGCTTTCTGTCAAGGAGTGCCAGACAGCTGCCTGGACCACGAAAGCCCACAAGATCGACTGCAAGTCTCTCAGAGATCCCGATTTGCGGGGCTTGTTCTTCCACAACTGGGACGAGGCACAAGACAGTATTAGCTTTCCTCTCCGGGTCGCCGATGACTTCTGTTGAGTATAGACCAAGCCTCACTGCTATTACCATGTTACCCTAGCAGCTTCCTGTGACCATGCATAGCCTCTGCCTGAAGATTCAAGATATCGCAACATACTCTTCTGCGCGTATCTGATGATGGCAATATACGAGTCGAGCTGGATGGGAATGGTGACTTCGCCTAACAAAGCAGAATTGAATCATCAACAAGTTACATACGCATGTGCTCGCCTCTTTTGTACTTTTGGCGAGCTGCATTCCGGACGAAAACAACGCCATTCACACATTCATATCATTTCCGAGTGAGCAGTTGCATCTGTTGATGCGACAGGTTAAGCAATTAACAAGGTATGAGGTGAGACGGGACGGGACACAGCTGCAAAGTCGCATATCTGCAGTATAGTGTCCGCATGATATCAATCATGTCTGTCTAAGAAATCGTGACAAAACCGGTCACATATCGTAGTCAGCAATTCCGACAGCATCAAACTCATCTCTTCCAATACAAATCAGGTCTGATACCGCCTCGGCGCCTTGCGGCTTCACAGAAATGATGTGCGACCTAAAAACCGCTCCAAAAGACACCATAGGGAGCCTTAACAAACCATTGTCGGCTGGCGGACCTATGTATGCCCTGAAGGATATTCCAGGCAAAGTAAAGGGTCTTGTTGCGACAAATCCTCAAAGGCAGGCGAAATTCTTCCGAGCAGCCTTTGATTGCTTATTATCAGTCAAAGTACCTGATGAGTTGATACCCAAGTTCTTACGTCGGCGTTATAAAGCACTGAACAATTACCAAAAAGTTGCCTTCCAATCCTTCCATAATAACTGCGCGATCGACACTTGGCAAATGCAGTTCTCCAACATCTTCTTCTTAAATTGTCGGCGTTTTTGGACGCGGTAAGAACGACATGGCTATCTTCCTGGAATCATCCCGTATCAACTACGACTGCGACAGAAACGCTGAGGAAGACTTGAATGCCAATATCAAACGACACATGGTGCATGCCATGAGAGATATGCACGCGGGAGAAGAAATCACATTGCCGGGCGCATGCCTTCTCAGCACGAGGACCACTAGGCAGTGGTTCTTCCAAAAACAGCGCCGCTTTGTATTCTTTTGTCATACCTGCGCTTTGCCGTACGGACAGAAGGAATAACGAGAACGTAAACTCTTCCAGATAGCTTCCTTGCGCCAGGTCTACGAAGATACCGTATCCTTATGCCCCCCGATCAGGTCGCTGCAACAACTCGAGGCTCAAGTCCGTATCTACAACGAGCCAATCCGAGAGGAACTTTTACTTGCAATGGTATATAAGCTTGCCGCGTTTCTTGTCATCTCGCATGGTGACTTGGCAGGAGGTTGCGTCTTTGCATAGAAGGGCGAATCCGTCTGTAACTTCAACCTAAGACTGTAGAGGATATATGATTTCAAATCTGGACCTCCTGGTGCTCTTCTACTTCAGGATGCGCGGATGCTCAAGGTAAGCTTAAAATGATGAGGCTGGCATTTCCACTTCCTGGCGCCGACTTGTCCATCAGTACTCGAACTTTTGATCCAGTATCTTCCAGTCTTTTAACAAAAGATTCCCTGTTCACAGTCTTCCCGCTTCCTGTGGCCAAGATACTCGCGTTGTTCAATGAGGCCCCCGCCAATTCCCAAAGCCACAGCACAATAACAGGAGAATTTGTCATGGGTGTGGCAAAAATGCCGCCGCCCACTCGATGACACGATGCACCGGATTGTATGTCGTTATGGTATTGCAACAGGGTAGGTCTGCTGGGATGTAAGGCAGGTGACCAGTGATCAGATCGTTCTTTTTCCTTCAACGTTCTGATCGCGTTGAGATCCGTGGCGCTTTGTGCAATGCCGACATGCGCTTCTCTTCAGGACTGTCAAATGGTTGGCTCGGTCACGAAAGCCCACAAGGCCTCTTGCAAGTTTCTCAAGGATCCTGGTCTGCGAAGCTTGTTGCTCCCCGAATGGGATAAAGTACAGGACAGTGTTAGTTTTCCTCTCCAGGTTGCCGATGGCTTCTGTTGAGAGGTATACCGTATGCTCCAATGTTCTTTGTCCGAGCCCCACTGCTTTTATCATGCCAATCTCTGGCGCTTTATGATTGATGAACAAGGCAAGTTTGAAAAGATGAAGGCACCATCCTGACTTCCTGGCACCGACTTGTCCATCTATATTCGAACGTTTTGATACACTGTTTGCCAGCCATCTAACCAATGATCTTCTGTTTACAGTGTTTCTCGCTTCCCCTGGCCAAGATACTCGCGTTGGTCAATGAGGTCCGCCGATCCTCACAGCCAAAACACAGTGAATGCAGAAATTGTCACGGGTGTGGCAAAAGTGCCGCAGCAGACTCGAGGAAACGATGCAGCGGATGCTTGTCGTTCTGGTACTGCAACACGCCTGTTGCGATGTAGGACAGGTCACCAGTGATCACATCATTCACACGATTCACATCGTTTTTTCCCCTCCTGACCTTCTCATCTTCTTCGAGTTTCGTTGTCGTCCGTAACGATTTGTGCTTTGCCAACACGTGCTTCTTTCAAGGACTGTCAAATGGTTGGCTGGGTCACGACTCACGAAAGGCCACAAGGCCTCTTGCAAGTTTCTCAGGGATCCTGATCTGCAGAGCTTATTGTTTATCAAATGGGATGAAGCACATGACTGTGTTAGTTTTCCTCTCAAGGTCGCCGATGGCTGCTGTTGAGTATGCTTCAATGTCCATTGTCCAAGCCCGCTGCCCCACTGCTTTCATCCGGATACTCTGGCGCTTCATGATGATTCTAAACGTAGAGAGCTACGCGGAAGAGGCGATGTCATATTTGCCAATACCCGAGTCAGCTGGCTCTGGTGATAAAGCGATTGGGAATACGTGGTGCGACTGGGGGCCTTCGGTGCTACGAATGGGTACATACATTGGTACCTCGTTACCTATGTAGGTACATGTACCTCACTCATTGTTCAGTGAGAGGGGAAGTGCTCGTGAGGATTGGAACGCCCGCACCGAGTAACGTGATGTAGTTGAGGAGCAATCTTGACCTTTGACGCCGTGGGCGAAGCTGGGGGTTGATTTTTTTATTTTTTTATGAAATTGAAATCATACCCTCAAGATCCTAGGTTCAACCTTTTCATTTTGAATTGCCTAAGAACTACCTTTGAAATTCATGGATCTATATTAGTTATTATTTATTGAGGAATAAGCCATGCTCCCGCATCACGTGATGGCCGCACCAGAGCACGCACCCTATGTACATAATATTCCCATGTTCACACAACTTGAGAAACTTAGCTCTTTAGTCCAAACGAAAGTTCCATTTTGCCCCCCAATTTGCTCAACATTATTATTATCATACACTAGCTAGGCTGGCTTGAGCTGGCCCAGTTCTAGAACCTCTACATGATGACTCACAGAGGAAAAACCCTAGGACAGGGAGGAAAACCTCTACCTATGCTATCGTGGGGCTATGCATCGGGCCGATTTGGTCCGACCGCGGTTCCTATTATATAATTGAACATGGATCTATATTGGAATCGCTGTTCTCAACGACACATGAGAACGTGGCCTCACACCGCGCGGCATCAACACCACGCGGTAAGTCCGTTCACTCTTTCCTTTCTTTCTCTCTCTCTTCTAGATAGCTTCCATGAATACAACAGATTGCTGATGTCAGTTACATCTCCTCGTATACGCATGCCCCAAGGATCTCTTTCCACTGTCACGAAAAGGCTGTGGACAGAAGTTCGAACAGGCTCTCAATTAAGTCTATCTTCGTTAAGCACGAAGAGGAAAGAAATTGGGAGAAGGGTGTGTTGACAGGAGGGCAATTTATATACATGTGGGAGGATCCATAATAGTGTGGATCCGTAACATTACCCCCCTTCTCCGGGGTCGTCTGCGACGTCCTCCGTGATTCCTGACGGCTTAAGATCCATGTTTTGTATAGCGGTTGCTTTCCTTTTTCGTTTCTTTCCTGTAGAGCCAGTATAGCCGCCGGTGCCGGCTTCTCCCTCGTCGTCGCCTTCTCCATATTTCTGTTATGGACTCGTCACGGATAGTGGATGTATGCGCGAGAGGAAGTAGTTATCAATAAAACTATCGAAGAAGGAAAGAAAGAGAAAGG
>SRPQ01000046.1:0-65474 GCA_018360075.1 Claviceps cyperi
GGCTGGCTTTGACGACACCCTCCGATTTTATTTGAACGGAACGAAAGTGGTTCTGGACGAAATCGATCCGGAAATTACCGTATTGGAGTTTCTACGAGGCATCGGCTTGACAGGGACAAAATTGTGTGTCATTCATTCACTCGAATAGCCCTCGTCCATGGCTCCTGGTCATTGCTTTGCCCTAATTTTGCTACGCTTGAACTTTTGTTTGCTGTCGAAATCAGACAAGCACTTGGCTGACCATATATTCATCCTCGCGCAGGGGCTGTGGCGAAGGAGGATGCGGTGCCTGCACAATCGTCATCAGTCAGTACAACCCCACGACCAAGCAAATCTACCACGCCAGTGTCAATGCTTGTCTTGCGCCGCTAGCGAGTCTAGACGGCAAGCATGTCATTACTATTGAAGGTATCGGCAACACGAAACGGCCACATCCCACTCAGGAACGTGTGGCCAAGGGCAATGGTAGCCAATGCGGCTTCTGTACTCCCGGCATCGTCATGAGCTTGTACGCGTTGCTAAGGAATAATGACGCCCCCACGCTGCATGACATGGAAGAGTGTTTTGATGGAAATCTGTGTCGTTGCACTGGGTACCGGCCTATTCTCGATGCCGCCAATACCTTTAGTGTCGAGCAATCTTTCCCCAACGGCTTGCCGTGTAAGACTGCCACTGGTGGGTGTTGCAGGGAAAATGGAGGCTCAGAATCCAATTCTGGGAACGGATGCTGCAAGAGTGGCACCAACGTGTCAGATGCGACAAGCGCAAGCAGCCTCTACGTTGAAGCAAACGAAATCAATGGCGGTGGTTTGCCAATGAGTAATGACAATGGAGCAACAGCTGGCACCGATGAGGGAGCTGCAACGCAAGTCAATGGAGGATGTTGCATGCAAAAGAACAGGCCGGATGATCAGCCCATCAAGCGCTTCAACCCGCCCGGGTTTATAGAGTACAACCCAGATACCGAACTCATCTTTCCACCAGCGTTAAAAAAGCAGGAACTGCGACCGCTTGCCTTTGGCAACAAACGGAAACGATGGTACCGGCCAACAACACTAGACCAGCTCCTTCAGATCAAGCGCATATATCCCAAGGCCAAGATCATTGGCGGAAGTAGCGAGACCCAGATTGAGATCAAATTCAAGGCACTTCAGTATCCCGTCTCGGTCTTTGTCGGCGACATCGCAGAGCTCAGGCAATACGATTTCCAAGAAAATCATGTCGAGGTTGGTGGCAATGTTGTCCTGACGGATTTGGAAGGCATGTGCGAGAAGGCCATCAAGCACTATGGGAACAAACGAGGGCAGGTATTTGAAAGTATTTTGAAGCAGCTCAAGTTCTTTGCTGGCAGGCAAATCCGAAACGTCGGCACCCCCGCTGGCAATCTTGCCACTGCCTCGCCGATTTCAGATCTGAACCCAGCGTTCTGGGCTGCTGATGCCGTCCTTGTGACAAAGTCCGCAATTCAGGAGACAGAAATCCCCATGGCATCGTTTTTTACCGGATATCGCAAGACCGCTCTGGCGCCAGATGCCATCATTGCGTCTATCCGGATACCCGTCACGGCGGCAAAACATGAGTTCTTCCGCGCCTACAAGCAGGCTAAACGGAAAGACGACGACATTGCTATTGTGACTGCTGCCATGAGACTCAAGTTGAGTGATGAGGGCTTCGTCACGGAATGTAACCTGATATACGGCGGCATGGCCGCCACGACGTGTTCAGCAAAAGGGGCCTCCGCATTCGCCATCGGCAAGAAGTTTGCCGAGCTTGAGACTCTAGAAGGTGTCATGAGCGCGTTGGGTGCAGACTTTGACCTCCAGTTCAGCGTCCCTGGCGGAATGGCGTCTTACAGAAAAGCACTAGCTCTGGGCTTCTTCTATCGTTTCTATCACGATGTTCTGACCAACATTGATGGCCGGAGCAAGCACGTAGACAAGGAAGTCATCGACGAGCTGGAAAGAGCCCTGTCGAGTGGCACCCTAGACGAAACATCCACGGCCGCGTACGAGCAAGAAGTAATAGGGAAGTCAAATACCCACCTCGCTGCTCTGAGACAAACCACTGGCGAAGCCCAATACACAGACGACATACCTCCTCTCAAGAACGAGCTTTTCGGGTGCTGGGTTCTGTCCTCAAAGGCCCACGCCAAGATCAAGTCGATCGACTACTCCCTAGCGCTCGACATGCCTGGCGTGGTCAATTACATTGACAAGACGGACATGCCGTCCCCTGAAGCCAACAGATTTGGACCACCGCACTTTGACGAGGTGCTGTTCGCCGAAGAAGAGGTTCATACGGCCGGACAAGTCATTGCCATGGTCTTAGCTACATCGGCCAACCGTGCCGCTGAAGCGGCTAGGGCTGTCAAGGTCGAATATGAAGTATTGCCAGCCGTTTTGACCATGGAAGAGGCCATTGAACAAAAGAGCTTTCATCCTGTGTTTCGGGAGGTGAAAAAGGGGGACACCGAGGGAGCTTTCAGGGATTGTGACTACGTGTTTACGGGTTCGATTCGCATGGGTGGACAGGAACACTTTTACCTCGAGACGAATGCTTGTGTGGCGGTGCCGAAGCGGGAGGATGGGGAGATGGAGATATTTGCGAGTACGCAGAATGCGAACGAAACGTAAGTGACTTACGGCCTCGACCACACTGTCATTTCCTTCCCCCTAGTTTTCTTTCCTTTCTCCAAATTTAATCGTCGTTTCTTTTCGTACCACCATTGTGATGCACATGAGCTTGTTGTTTAAAAATGTCGGGCTGACGATTTGACGCAGTCAGATTTTTGCGGCGCGAGTCTGTGATGTGCCAGCGAATCGAATCAATGTCAGAGTAAAGCGACTCGGCGGTGCATTTGGTGGAAAAGAGTCACGATCAGCACTTCTCAGCTCCGCCGTCGCGCTGGCTGCTCACAAGACAGGACGCCCGGTCCGTTGCATGTTGACACGTGAGGAAGACATGGTCACCATGGGCCAAAGGCATCCCTTTCTGGCCTCCTACAAAGTCGGCGTCAACAAGGACGGAAAATTGCAAGCGGTCGATCTTGACGTCTACAGCAATGCCGGATGGACGTTCGATCTTAGCACCGCCGTCATGGAGCGATGTCTGACCCATGCTGATGGATGCTACTTCATCCCCAACATGCATGTTCGCGGCCGACTCTGCAGGACAAACACGGTCTCCAACACGGCCTTTCGAGGATTCGGCGGACCTCAAGGTAACTTCATCGCCGAAACGTACATGGAGGAAGTAGCAGATCGGTTAGGCATGCCGGTGGAAGAGCTCCGCGAAATGAACTTGTACCAACCGCACGGCATCACACACTTCAACCAGGTAATCGAAGATTGGCACGTACCTCTCATGTACAAGCAGGTCAAGGACGAAAGCGACTACCAGGCACGTAGGACAGTTGTATCCAAATTCAACGACGACTACAAGTGGCACAAGAGAGGCATGGCCCTCATCCCCACCAAATTCGGCATCTCCTTCACGGCCCTCTTCCTCAACCAAGCCGGCGCCCTCGTGCACATCTACCACGACGGATCCGTTCTCGTTGCGCACGGCGGCGCAGAAATGGGCCAGGGCCTCCACACGAAAATCACAATGATTGTCGCGCAGGCCCTCCACGTACCCATGGACAGTGTGCACATCTCAGAAACGGCCACCAACACGGTAGCCAATGCGTCCGCCACAGCCGCATCCGCATCCTCGGACCTCAACGGCTACGCAGCCTTCAACGCCTGCCAACAGCTCAACGAGCGGTTAGCACCCTACCGCGCCCAACTCGGCGACAAGGCCACCATGAAGGACATTGCTCACGCAGCCTACACGGACCGCGTGAATCTCTCCGCGCAGGGCTTCTACAAGACTCCCGAGATTGGGTACATCTGGGGCGAAAACAAGGGCAAAATGTACTATTACTTCACGCAGGGCGTCGCAGCCGCGGAAGTCGAACTCGATACCCTAACCGGCACATGGACGTGTCTACGCGCAGACATCAAGATGGATGTAGGCCACTCCATCAATCCAGCCATCGACTACGGACAAATCCAGGGCGCCTTCGTGCAAGGCATGGGACTCTTTACCATGGAGGAATCTCTCTGGTTGCGTGGAGGGCCCATGGCGGGGAACCTCTTCACGAGAGGTCCGGGGACGTACAAGATCCCCGGGTTTCGAGATATACCGCAGGAGTTCAACGTGTCGCTCCTCAAGGACGTGGAGTGGAAGGAACTACGTACGATTCAGCGGAGTAGGGGTGTTGGAGAGCCGCCGCTCTTTATGGGCAGTGTGGTCTTCTTTGCGATTCGGGATGCGCTCAAGGCGGCGAGGAGGGCGGTGGGGGTGCAGGCGGTGGTGGGAGGGCGGGAGGAGGACGACGCGGGTGCAGGTGCGGGATTGCTTCGGTTGGAGAGCCCAGCGACGCCGGAGAGGATTCGGTTGGCGTGTGAGGATGAGATTATGAGGCAGGCGAGGGTGGTGCCGCGGGAGGGGGAGGAGAGTTTCTTTGTGGTGATTTAGGTACATAACTATGTAGTGAGCGTGGCTGCATGGCTGGAGGATCTGTTTTGTTTTGTTCGGTTGCTGATGAAGCATGGTGGTACTTGGGGGTGGATGGACGTGTTGAGATTTGATATAGTTGTAGTCGTAGTTGAAGCAAGCAAGCGAGCGAGTGAGATAGTATGGAATCTGAGGAAGCACTTTTGTTGAAGTTGTTCTGGTGGAAGCTCATTTGTTGTCGGGAGTCGGGAGTCGGGAGTCGGGCCAGGCGATCGATTGGCGACTTTGTCACGTGATAGAGACTTGACTTACCAACATGTGAAAGTGCTTTTGACGTCGTGAATCGTGATGGAAGAAGCAAGGCTCCATTCGTTTGACTTGGGTAGGTAATTACAGGCCCCTGACGATTCGCTTGGACCAGCATTCGGGCCAAGCCCACGCAAGGATGTGCGGTACATACATAAGAATACACTGATACAGTACGTACATGGCACAGCCGAGCCGTACGTCGCTCACCTTATCATATGCATATCATATATGCGCAAGCATCTCACGCGTTCTGTATCCTTCTCGGCCCAAGAGTGCTATGATATGTATGTATGTACATGCGTGCTGCTGGAGTTTGCCTCGGCGTGAAAGTGCGAGTTTGGCGGTGGGCGGCGTTGGCGGACAAGGACCAGCAACTAAGCAACGTTAGCCCGTTCATCCCTCCTTGCATACGACAACGAGAGAACCCAGTGTCATTTTTTTTCGTCTGGTCTTTTTCCAACATTCATTTTTTTTGGTGATATTTCACTTTTCAACTTTCTCCACGTCATTGGATCTTTCCCTCGCGTGTATCTGCCACCTTTCCTATCCTCGATTCCATCAGCGTCGGCGCGAATTGACGACCCCAGAATCTCTGTCGTCGGCGGTCGCACCACCGGATTTTCATTCTCCTGTCCTTCACGCCACCGACTTTGCGCTCCGCGTCGCGCTACGAGACACCCCCTACACGATCGCGATTTCCAGCTCAGCATGCCGTGTAGCTCTCGGACGCAATCGTAAAACAAAGAAACGGCCAAGAACAAAACGAGGCAACTAGGGAACAAGGGCACAAAGAATTGACATCTTCTCGAGACGCCGAGACCGAGACAACACATGGGACAGGCCTGCCACTTCCCGACGGGAGATAAATGACGAACAACGGACCCCGCTCGCCCGCCTTGTTCTGCGTAACCTCGAGAAGAGCGCGGCTTGGGACTTATTTTCGAATCGAATTGATGGAGGGAGAAGACAAGGCTCCGGCGGCAGCGGCAGCGGCAGCGCCAACGGAGGCTGAGAGTGTCAAAGCTGCCGGCAAAGCGGACAAGCTTGATGCAAGGGACCGCGACAGCGAGAGTGGCAGTGCTGCTGGATGCAAGAACGCCAGGAAGCGGCGCAAGGTGAATCACGGTACGCCTCCCATCAGTGACGTCGCTTTGAATTCATGCGCATCGTCCCTTGTCGAGACGCAGCAACCCCCCGCGGCGCAGCCATATCACGTCGTGCATCGCTATGACATGCTCTGCCATGGACTTGAGTGTCTGCGTGGAAACAGCAGCAGTGGCAAACATACCATGTTCAGAATCGCTGACCACTGCTCACAGCATGTATATATTGTCGAAGATCCGTGAGTCCCGTCTCGTGTTGACTATTTGCCTTTCTTTGCCGGATGCGATTCCACTGTCAGAGGCAGTATGACACACGGGAACCCACTGCTAACCGTTTCTTCCCTGTTGTAGCACATGACTTGCGATCTTGTACGTATGGCACGGACCACACAGGGCATGATAGAGGGGCTTTTTAGCGACAGATGTTGTGATGAGACGGCTTTGCCCCCCAACATCCGGTCTATATCACCGCCCCTTCCATCTCTTGCCCTCTGCTTCTGTCCTCTGCTACTGTCCTCTGCTTCTGCATTCCGCAGCGCCGCTAACGTCGGGACAGGAGAGGCCATGTACCAGGTGTGTCAGACGTAACATCGGGCATCTTTGCCACGATGAACCCCGTGACACCGACGCAAAGAGACTGAAGCATGTCAAGGCTCCCGCCTCCTCAGTCGACAAGTCTGACGCTCACTCACAAACGCCCTCCGACGTGGCCGCGACTTCGATGGCCAGTACTATGCGCCCGCCACCGCTTGATGACCTGCAGAAGCACTCAGCTCCCGCTTTCGCTGGTGCTGGAGGCGTCCTCGACCGAGGAGCAATGCCGCAGATGGCCACCGCATCAGGCTTGCAAGGCACGGGAAATGCCAACCAATGTAAGATACTGCCCCCTTCGTCGCGGACCAGCGCCAATTGTCTCTCCCTGTTCTTCTCGTATTCCACAAGTTCAGTATTGTGGCACTTCTCAACCGAAAGGGGCTTCCCCATGTCTCCCGTACCTCCCGCGTTCCCCGTGATTCCCGTCTCACTTATGACCCCTGTCCCGTGTGCTAATGGCCAACTTGCGTGCAGTTTCCGGCATCTCGGATGCTTGGCTCACGGCGCAGAACTTTAGCGATGTGAGCTCGCACAACCCAAACTACATGATTGCTCCACATGTTACGCACGAGTTCAACCTACTTAATGACCTGATTCATACCGGCATTCTTGACGACAGTACTCTTTCAGAAGACGAATCTCGACAAGTTGCAGCCTTGGGTCAAACAAGCCAACCCGACATGTTTTTGGGCTTTGGAGTCAATCCCAGCCTTGCTGCCATGGGTCCAGCCACCTTGAGTAGCCTCGCTGGCAATCTGATGCCACCGCCGCCACTGGATGGCAACAGCAACAAGAGGGGCACACGGTCATCATCGGACAAAACACGGGAATACTACTTACAAGCCGCCGACCCGTCCGGCAATGACAACGCCGAGGAACGAATCGCCCGTGTGCTTCACGCCAAGTATGATGCAGGCTTGCTAAAGCCTTTCAACTACATCAACGGGTACGCACGGCTCGGCAAATACCTCGATGGCCATATTGCAGCGTCCTCGAAACAAAAGATTCTGCGGACAATCAATCACTTCAGGCCCAAGTTTAGAGAAAAGGCCCAAGGCTTGACCGACATGCAGTTGATCATTGTAGAAATGTGGTTCGAAAAACAGCTGATGGACTATGATCGTGTGTTTGCGTCCATGGCCGTGCCTGCATGCTGCTGGAGACGGACGGGAGAAATATTCAGGGGCAATAAAGAGATGGCTGAGCTCATCAATGTGCCCGTAGATCAGCTTCGAGATGTAAGTCGTCGTCGTACACAGTACCGAGTGCGGTTCCAATCTTCTTGGGCTAACATGAAGTACGCGCAGGGCAAGATAGCCTTGCATGAGATCCTGACTGAGGAGTCCATGGTCCGATACTGGGAAGAATTCGGCACAATCGCATTCGACCCCGCTCATGAGACATTACTGACGGCGTGCTCGCTGAAAAATCCGAGCGACTCGTCTGATCGTCCTCCGGTCAAGTGCTGTTTTTCTTTTTCCATTCGTCGCGACGAACACAAATTGTATGTCTTGGGTCTCCAACTTATCTGACATGGGCGCATGGCTGACAAGAATCATACATAGGCCAGCGTTGATTGTGGGTAATTTTCTGCCTCATGACCCGTCGCCGAACTAGGCTCGAGGGAGGAGCGAGGAACCGAACGATGCGGTTTGGACACGATTAAACGATGACAACGATTTGAAGCGATTGGCAATCATGCTGGTGCGGCGTTCCCGGTCGATTATTTATTGGGCTCACGTGGGTTGTCGATATGAATTGGTGTGGGCTCTTCCTGTCCCGGCTTCTCTGATGCAGCGGCGTACGAGGTGAATTTACCAGATCCGTCGCCAAGACCGTGTCTAGGGCACGGAATATTTTTATGCATCAATGAATGACGGCGAGTCCTTGTTGGAGCTGTGGCTCGTGCACATTGTGACCGTCTTGGGAAAGAGCGACCCTGTCACGCTCTCTCAGCCAGCTTGCGTCGACATTTGCCGCGAAAACTCAAAATTGGTGCGCATGTATCATATGTATAACCATGTTTGATAGTGAATGTCTTGCGCCATGAAAGATCATTCATCTCACAACGTGAAGAAAGTGGATGACGTGGTTGGTATGAGAATCATTCAGCAACTCTCTCGTATCCGTTTGTGGTCATCTGTTGCTGAAATGTACACTATCAGGTCTATTGGACAGCCTCCAGGTCCACCTCACAAGTGGCTTGTTCCAAAATGCCAGCCTTGAACATCTGTCTGCGAAGCTGCAGAGCGCGATTTACCTGGTCAACTTTTGGCTGACCGACTCGACGACGCTGGACAAGTTGACTAGGCCCAAAGACCTCGACAGTCAGTGTTGCAAGCTTTGGAACACATGTGTGCGGGAAAGAATGTCCTGGACTGCGCAGAGATGCGAAACGAGGGGGGACGACGCGGGGGACGCGGGGGACGCGAACACAGCCTTGATGTCTGTGTGGCTGCTCTCCTTTCTTTGCTTGGAACTAGACCGATTTCTTTCCAAAAAGCCAAGTGACCAGGCAGAAGATGCTTCATACATGATGAGACTCATGGTACCTCTAGTGAAGGCTAGCATCAACGATGCAAACTTTGAAACTGCTCGACTGGCGTTGCAAAGAGGCGCAGCACATCTCGACAACCTCAACCTCGCGGCGGGTCGAGGTGAGAAAGAGCCTGCAGAGGACAGGGTTTGCTTGAACTTTCAAGCCAAATACTACGCTATGAGAATCTGGCTAGTGAGTCTGTGAGGTGTCGGGGGGTCTTTGGACGCTGATACGGTGCATGCTGATCTCGAATAGGCATGGCAGGAGAATTGCCTTGATGTAGCGGAACATATGTACACCAAAACAGCTGTCTTGCACACAGTGATTGATGCCGATTCGATCGAGTTTCTCGCCGATATACTGCAAAGAGTTGGCTCAGATCTGATATTGAAAGACACCATTGACGCAGGACTCACCTGGCTTCAACGAGCGTACTCCGTTCTATGCTCACAGGCCGGTGCGCTGACTAGCCAGGGGGAAAATCTATATCTAGCGGTATGCAACGATTTGATAACTTGCCTGCTCCCTGGATCTCCTTTCGAGCATCCAGAACGAGTCGAAAGCATCATCCAACAGGCCCAGCCTGTCCTCGGATACAGTCCGATGTGGTGTCACTGGTGGCTTCGAGCCAGAAATAGCGTTGAGCGGGATAGCCAGTGCGATCAAGACCAATATGCTCAGGTGCTAAAACGCTTGATAGTCAACACAGAGTCGCAAGATGACCTTCTGCCGCTTGTGTGGAATCATGTCAAGGACTTCCGGTGCAGGAGCCCTGCCTACGCTGCAAAACTTCTTACTCAACTCTTGCTACAGCCTGATTTGGATTCACGATGTGTTGGGAAGGTACTATTCCTGCGCATCGCCATCATGTCGGATAAAACTACCCACGATGAGGAATGTGAAGAACTTTTAGACGTGGTCAATCAAATGCACCATCAGATGCCAACAGAGATTCCATCTGCAACTGTGGCATTATGCCACTCTGTTAGACGCTCTTGAATTACCCCCAAGCAAATTACTTCACCTGCTAACTTTCTTTTCACAGCTGATCTGGGAAATGACAAAGTCTGCCTCGACATTGGAACACGTCGGCCTCGTTCAATTCTGGTGCGAATTGGCGCTCCGCCCACTATTCAGAACCACCGCCATACAGGGCATCGACAGGTTCTTCCGCAAACTCCTCCTCTGCGGAATGAAACGCAACGAGCTCTCCATTTACGACTACGAAGCTGACGCGATGCCCAGCTTTTGTGGCGATGATGTCAGCCTTACCCATTACCTGAGCTTGAAAGCCGCTTCGCTCAGCTAGGATCACGAGCTCGGCTGCCGAAGCTTGCAGGAATTGGCCAGCATGACAGATGTCCACAGAGGTCAGGAGCTGTTATACGCATCATTGAGTCAAGCTGGTCACGGGCCAGACCGAGCGCTCATCTTGAGTACTCTCCAACATTTGTCGCTGTCGTGCCATGGGGCAGGGGCTGAAACAGTCAACTTGCCTCTTCTGCTGCGCTGTACAATACGCGTCTTGCGGATGGCGGAGCGAGATGAGTATGGACGGATGCAGGACGTGAATGAGGCAGATTTAGCATCGGATACATGCTCACTTTTTGAAATCGGTAGGCTTGTGTCGTTGGAGTTGTACTTGACTTTACAAAATCGCAGAGGCTAAAAGGATGCTAAACTAATAATTAATCAATCTCAGCTGCAGAATCCGCCGTTTCTGACCTAGAGAGCGATCCTGTCAACAGACGTTTCCCCGTCCAGGAACTCGACTGGTTCCGCAGGAACGCCTACAATCTAGGCGTTCTCACAAGCTCAGAGTGGCAACCCTCCTGCACGGCCCGCATTCTGAACGCCTGTATTGCCTTGACAGAATGCTATCCCGCCGACGATACCATTTCGCAAACCACAGCCGTCGAGCTCGCTTTGACGACTCTGCGCTGCCACTTTGTTGTTGCAGCGAGTCTCCTAAAACAAACGCGAACCGAGGAAGATACTTCCAGCCGCGTCCAACACTACCAGGAGTTGAGGCATCATGTCGCCGAGTACGATACGATCTTGCACACCAAGCCCTTGGCGTCCGATGCACACACGCACGATGATCTCACGATGAAGTACACCACGCTGCTGGTATATGAATTTGAGGCGGCGATGCAGTTGTCCCAGTTCACAGAGCTGCGCGCCATAATCGACCGCCAAAAACCGTTTGGAAATGTTCTGGCGTACAAGGCCATGGGCGACATGCTCCTCCAGTCATCAGCCACACCCCCAGAAGGTATCGACTATTTTCCCAAAGATTTTCATCCTAGTAGGCTGTAGCAGCAATGCATCCTAGTAGACTTCCGTGTTTCCAGACCCCAAGCTCACTCACAGAAGTTCTTCTCACCACCCTGAAGCACCTCGTCAACGAAATCCACAGCGTCGAAGCCTTCAACGCCGCCAAACTAGCCAAGTACCTCCGCTGCCTCTTCCACGCACTCCTACCCAAAAACGACGCTCTCGCGCTCAGCATACTAGACCACTTCGCACAACTCAGTCTCGAGGCCAAGGCCGTCAACACCACGGTGGACGTGGAGCGAGAGTGGTTCGTGGCCCGGGTGTTTAATCATGCCCTGGATTACTATGTTCGGTTTGAGGAAGAAGGGTGCCGAGTCTGGGCGAGGAGAGCGGTGCAGATGGCGGAGGAGATGGACGATGGGGGGGTTTTGGCGAGAGCGCTGAGGGGGAGGTTGGAGCATTTACGGTTTCGGGGTGGGGGAACCTTTTGGAAGGAGGAAGAAAATGCCTCGAAGAAGGATAGGGAAGATGCATTGTGTCATTGATTGTGATATGTACAGTAGATGGCTATCTATGATGAACGAGGCTGATTGCAACCGCGTCGCGAAAAAAAATTAAAAATTGGAAGTGTACCGCGCCATGTGCTTGGCTAGCCAAAAGCCAAGCAGCCCCTCCCTCCCTGGCTTTGCCTCCGGGCCCCGGCCTATAACGCTGCCGGGAGGTTAATGCGGCTTCATTCGAGTTCGACTCGTCTCTCTCTTCGTGTTATCCGATTCAAGAGGACTGATGGCCGATTCAAGCAACATGCCCTTTGGTGCTGAGCAGACGGCACTACCCGTAGGTAGAGATGAACGCGTGACATGAACCAACGAGGGGGGCCATCTCTCTCCTCTCCTCTCTCTTCTCTCCATTTCTGAAAGACACAATCTCCTCCATGGACGTCACTCGGGTTGCAGTATCCGCCCCTTGGGCCGGCGTCTTACACACCGTATTTACGAGTTACACGTCAGGCAGTCATCTCCTACGATATGTTGGATGATGCATTTGCTGCCCCGGTGTTGATATGTTGAAGAAGAGGTAGTGCCAAAGTAGATAGGGTGGGTGCACTTATAGCGTCGGCACGCCCATCCATCCATCCATCTTTGTTTGGGACGACTATTGGACCCAATATAGAGAGAGATGTTGAATACACACGGCAACATCGGCCATTTACCAAACTGAAGACGACGGCGACTTCTGCCAAAAAAAAAAAACACGTCTTGGTAGACGTGGAAGTTTGAACTGGAAGTCGTGGCTGGGGATGACTACAGCCCGGGAAGCGGTGCACTGTACTGGAGTAGCAAGCAAGTCGTTTCGTTTCATCACACGGCCAAGTAAGCACGGAACGAATAGGCATGATGAGATGTAACCGGGCACAACAAGCGAAGCACATGCAATACCGCGTCCCATCCGTCAGTAGTTCTGAACAGCTTACGATGATGATGAGCCTACCCCTTCCTCAAGCCCATATATACCTGAACACAGGCACAACGTGTAAGCCACATCACGCACGGTGCCCAGTGCATCAAGTAGAAACACATTCGATGCAAAATCGAAAAAAAAAACATAGCTAGCTAGCTAGCCCTATGCAAGCCCCGTGGTATCTCCAAGCTCTGCCAATCAGAATCATGCCAACCAAGTTGAAGTAATCGCTGCCAGTCATACCATGCCAGGAAGTCTAAATAGAGCAGAGCACTGTATCAAAAAGGTAGATGCGGGGATGGCGGTGTGCTGCCCGAAAAAAACATAAAAAAGACAAAAGCAGACGGGGAAAAAAGGAAAACGGAAAAACCAAAGAGAACAATCCCCGCCGTTGTTCATCCTACTGTTGTATCATCGCCGCGTAAGCTATAGACATATATACTGTAGCTATACATATGATATTGGCGCGTAAATTGTAGCCATTCACATGTTGGCGCAAAGAGAGCCGCTCATATGATGTTCATGTGATCCATTCAAGCTAGTTACTCATATAATGTTGGCGATGCTAATTCTCTCCGTCCCTCGCCTCGATACGCTAGGACTGACCTCCTCCCTATGCCCGGCATACCTGAGCTCCGGAAGCCTAGGCATGTCGACCTTGGCGAGAGGAGACTCTCCCCTCATCTGCGAATGCGGGTTCATGTTGGAAGGAGGCGGCACAGGCTGTCCCAAAGCGGCAGGGTGCATACCCGGCGCCCAAGAAGGATTCGTCGATACCATGTCTCGCGCCATGGTTTCCAATCGCGCCCACCCAATCCACTCCCCGCGCTCTTCCTCAGTCAGGCCGGTTCTCTGCTCGGAGCTGAATAAGCCGTTTGCGTGGGGATGGTAATGCTGCTGGGCGTTGTTCGGCACTGCGTCGCGGTCCTGACTTGGCCAAAGCCAAGATCGATTGGGAGAGGCTTGCACATCAGCAGAGACATAAGCAAGAAGCTCCTCATCTTGGCTGAGAGAGACAATCAAGGCGGCTTGGTCGCTAGGAGACCTATGGTTTAGGTAGTTGGCGTGCTCTACACGTTTGCTGCTCAAGGTTGTGATGAAGAAGGCGAGGAATCGACCGCAGGACAAGGTGATGTCTCGTCGAGCATCGATAGAGGCCAACGCTCGGATACACGTTCTTGCGTGGTCGAGATAGCCCGTCAACAAAAGGAAGAGCGTTGAGCGGAGAATGTGGCTGGTGAGCAGAGCCGTCGCTCCGTCAGAGGCAGATAGAGTGCGGCTTATAAGCGATGCCGTCTCCAAGGCGACGTGAGTGCACGCCTCAACCGCAGCCAGACGGACTTCGGGAGGATACATGGGCGATAGGTTGTGTCTGTGGAGAAGCAACCGAGCGTGGAAAAGATAGGCCAAGGGTGCCAGGAAATGAGGCGCCAATGCGACCGTGCTCGCGGGATCACAAGCAGGGGGGAAAGTACTGAGGCACTGCTT
This sequence comes from Claviceps cyperi, assembly GCA_018360075.1. Lineage (NCBI taxonomy): Eukaryota > Fungi > Ascomycota > Sordariomycetes > Hypocreales > Clavicipitaceae > Claviceps > Claviceps cyperi. The sequence goes on from SRPQ01000046.1 coordinate 14,272, forward strand.
GAAGTGGGCGTCGAACGTGGCCAGCTGAGAGCCCGACAGCACCGGCCTCTCCACTGCGTCAATCAGTGCCGTGTACGATCGCACAACGTGAATGACGGCCGGGAGCGAATGCGTCAGCGGTTCGGCACCTCCTGGCACCCGCGGCCCGTCCTTTTGCAAGTACTGGTCGTCGACGGCCAATGGCAACGAAACATCGCAGTCGGCATCGTTTATGAGAAAAGGGTGGCCCATTTCCGTAGCCATGGTTCGGTCGAGGATATAGATGGCCCACCACGTCCTGCGGCGCATTTCTGCTTCAATGGCTGACCAAGACCCAGTCTCGGCGTAAAGCCCGAGGTCTTGACCGACTCGAACCGCATTTCCCAGCCAGCTCCAAGCGGCAGATTTGAGGTTCATTTCGTTCAGGCAAATGACAATGAGGATTAGCGTCCGAGCATGGTCCAGGCTGGAATGGTTATTCCACGGATCAAGCATTTTGCGAGCCGATTCCAGTAGTTCGGCAGGCCGGTAGAAAGTTGCCGTCGTAGGGGGGTCAGGACTGAACAGACTTCCCGCTGCAAGGATAGCAAAGAATAAGCTGTAGGATGCCGGCGGGACGCGAGGAGCATCGGAACGATACATGTCGTCTATGATGGACCGAAACGTCGGCATATGGACAATGGGAAACATGGTATGAGCCGAGAGACAGAAGCAGTGCAACAAACGATCTGCTACATTCTGCGGGGGTAATTCCGGTGGGGGAAAATCAAGAGACATCGCGGCTGAGTTGCGATGAGGAGCAGGGGGTTTCCATAGCCCCTTTGAAAAGTTGCGCGCGTTCGCCCGGGCTCTTGCTAAATCATGTTTGGGAGCGATGCGCTTTCGTGGGTTTGGCTCGGAGCCGATCGTCGGCAGCTGACTTACATGGTCATCTGCTGCCTCAAAGTCTATCTCAACGTGCCCATTTTGGCCGTCTAGGAGCCGGCGCAGGTTTGCGTTATCTCGCCTAGCCCGCTCAAGCTGCTTCTCCAAATCTTGAACCTGCTTGATGGATGACATTCTTCGATTGGTTTCCTTAGTAAACTGGCACTTAACGTTTCGACTAGAACACTCAGAACAGCTGGTCATCTCCGTTGCATCGCATTTGACTTTTCGCTCCCGGCACGCATCACAGCTTGGATCTTTTCTCCGTTGACGGTACGCCCTTTTCTGGCCCTGGCTACCGGGAGTCCCGGGCATGTGCCCATGATTGAGACCATGGCCGTTCATGACCGACTCTGGCGAGGCAAGAGAATCCCGACTCATGACGGAACCGTAGGGAGAAAATCCCTGGTTGACAGGAGGGAGCGGAGCCATACCAAGAGATTGCGGACTTGAGGCTGCGTTCGGTCGCGCGGTGGCACCAAGCAACCCTCCCAAGTAACGTGACGGTGGTCTTGGCGAAGTTGCAGAGGAAACTGACGAAGAGTCATATGACCTTGTAGATGGATTGGGTGATCGAGCATATGGGTTGTGTGACAGATCTGCCATGACGAGGTACGCGTGAGCGCAGAGGTTACTGACGAGTTAGTTTTTTTTTTTTTTTTACCAGTGGCTCGACTACACGTTCGTCAGGATGTCAGCAAAAGAGTTTTTTTTTAGTAGTTTTTTTTGCGCAAAGTCGCGGAAAATTTTGAAAATCGTTCGGCTCTAATTTTATTTGGGGGAGGAATATTGTTTTGGGGGTGTCGACAGATGCGTCGGGATAAACAGAATTGACGTACGTGCACGGAAGACTGCATGCGAGTCTGTCGGTCGGAACGGTTTGACACGAGGATTAGAGATCAGCGAAAGGGCCCGGTTGTCCAGTGGCTGGCGTGTCAGGGAACCAGGATGCGACAAGATGCGACAGGATGACCAAAAATCTCGCTTCGCCAAACCAAAATTCCGGCCGAGTGTAGGTAGGTGGTTGGTCAAGGCTTCCCGTCTGATCCCGGTCTCGTCGCGTGTTATGAAAACAAGATGAGATGGTGCCAAGTTGACGTTGCCTGCCGTCTATCCGGTTGCGCTGCAGACGTGTGTGTGTCACGCAGAACTCCGTCAAAAGGCAACAAAAGCAGAAAGCTGGTCCATTCGCCGGTATTTGCAGTCGTGTCGTGTGTACTAACTGCAGCGGATGATGGCGGGATCTGACCAGTCCCAAAATCGCACCTGGGAGACAGACGGCAGTCGGATTGCGAGTGCAACTTGTCTTCACGAAGCAGAAACAAAAACGTGCGGGCCGGACGGGCGCTGGTGTTGATCCGGATCAGGCGTCTCCGAAATGCAAGCGCCCTCGCGGTGGTGTTGCAAAAGAGAGCGGTGGAGCGAGTATGGAAAAGTCAAGTCGAAGGGTGAAGTCGAAGCGGGAGGCAGACTTGATGTGCGGGCTGAGATGTCTGTCAGTCACGACTCAACTCACAAGCGACCGACAGCCTGTTCTTCCCGGACTGGCGGATGGCAGACTCGCGGTGAGCGGACCTGGCGAGCGAAGGGCAAGGCAAGGGACGAGGCCAAGTGGTTGCAAGTCGTGTCTCTGGCTACTGATGCTGGCTTCCTGGTGCTCCTGCTATTCCTGCTGCTGGCGAGGAAATGTCCGAATGGCCCGGATGCGCGAGTGAAAGCCTGAATGCTGGCGGAGACGCTTCGAGGCAACTAGTGACGAGGGAGGAAAAGCGCGACGGAAGGGCAGGGCGCGAAGAAGAACAAGTGACGGCACCAGAACACGACGAGGCGTAGGCACGAGGGCACGAAGCACGAAGCACGAAGCACAAAGCACGAACGACGAACGACGAACGAAGCCAAGGTCCCGGGAACGTGGGGGCCCAAGGGAAATAGCAGCCGGCGGGTACATACGTGGCTTGGGGGAAGGCTGGCCGGGGGCAGGCCGGCTGCAGCCCGGGAGCAGGCGGGGGCAGCTGGGGCAGCTGGGAAGCGCAGAGCACCCTGCAGCAGGCAAAGTGCCTATGTATGTACCTGATGTATGTATGTACGGAGTACATTACATACCTACATACATAATGATCGTTGATAGCAGGCAAGTGCGGCGCAGTGCGGGCAGCAGCGCCAAGGATCACGTAGCCCGTTCTGCTGGCCCGTCGTGGACACGACTGGCTTGCAGCTGGTCACTGGTGGGCCGGATGACATGGCCTGGGCCAGGGTCCAGAACTCTCATGGAGGAAGGGACGACCCGCGGCAACGCACACAAACGTCAGGCACACGCAGCAGAGCAGGCCCAGCCATCAAGGCGGCCAAGCGCTAGGTACATATGTACTCCATAAGTACCTACAGGCTACAGGTTACAGCACAATCTGCGCAGAATGGCCCCTACAGAGTATGTATGTATGTACATAGGTACATAGAACTGCCACTCTCGGGGACGAAGCCACAGGGGCGCTGGTGGGGGCCGCCGCTAGTGCAGCGCCGTACGTAACCTACCACCTGTCGTAATGGATGGCCGATGGGCATGAGCGGCCGATGGGACGGACGCATCGTAAGTAAAATGCTTCACTCCTGGGAGTGCGCAAAACCACAGCAAAGCTTTTTAAAAACCACCACAAAAAATGGTCGTCCGTCCCAAAAGGGACGAGGCTCCACTTTTCGTTTTGAATGTAGAGGTACATACTTCAATGGATTCTTGACGCCTCCATGTCACACGCGCAGTGCCAACCACCTCTCTCTGCGGATCTAGTCTTCTGGCGTGCAGACGTAACTACTCTCTTATTATTATTAATTAACATACCAAGGCGATTGATGTCTCAATCATACAAACTTTTGCACTTCGCGCATCGCATTCGCGACTGTAAAGAAATTCTAATAGATCCTAAATAAAGAGAACAAGTTAAGCTAATCTTGGTTACAAAAAGATACCATCTATTTTGACCACTTTGGCTTGGCCCAGGAGCCACGGAGAATGTGGCTTGTTGCGAAGAGGGATCCGCGGAATGCTGCCAAGGTGTGTGCTGCCCTGCAGGAGCCGCATGCGGTGCCAGCTGTGAGGCCTGAAATGCCTCAAATGAGTCTATAGCCTTTGACATCCTGGCTTCGAGTCTTTTGAGTTGCGCACCCAGAGCCCCTTCTGCTTGTTTTCCTCTTTTCGTCTGCGAGGATGTCGCTGAAGATGCTGCCCTTTTTCGATGGGTCTCAACCTCACGGACAAGCGCGGTGATCGCATTACCGTCCCCCTCGTCAACGCTTAGTATCCTGCCTGATGAAGCTATGGATTGGCGTGCAGGCTTCGACTCGTTAGATACTAGTTAGTTATACGTGTTTGACTTCCCACAAAATCAGGATCCGGTTCGCGATATGCGCTAAGAAGGGCCTCCTCCTCTGGCTAAAGTTTGCCTTGTCAGTTAGATCATGAGCTATAACGCAGCAAAACAACACATCAAACATACCGTCGAGGCTTTGAGCCACCAATGAGGATGAACATCTTCCATCATCAACAGCTTCTCACTATCAATTGTATTGATGATGGTGTGTGAACAGGGGAGACCAAATTATGCATTGAACAGCCCAGTACATGGACTAGTTGCACGTTGTGTTCGTGCTCTTTCTTTGATGGACTTCAAGGCAAGCTCAACCTGTTCAACGATGAGCTCCATACCTTTCTTGCTGGCACGTAGCACAAGTTTCTGTATCACGGGAATGTTATCCCAAGACACTACGCGGCGATGAAACTGCTTGCCAAAAGCGATTCCAAGTCGATCTTTGCGGTCTTGGGTCATATTCCAAATTGCTTTTTGGAGCTCGTAAAGGTCAACAAACGCGTGCTTCAGGTTTGCCTTGAGCTCGTGATGCGAACTCTCTACACGAGAAATTACGGTGATACCGAAATTTCGATTTCTCTTGAACGCATAATCGGCAAAATGATGTCGCCACTGCACATAAGTTATTCTGAGGTAAGATACGATCGCTAAACACAGGAGTCAGTAAGAGATAACGATGGCATTGGATAGAGCTGGCACTTGCATGTCTGTTCAGGAAACGCGAGTTCAATTTTGTCCCAATTGATCAAGAACTCATCCTCATCTGGCGCTCTCATAACAGCAAGCCAAGCGTCGAGAATGCCGTCAGCAGTTCGAGGAAATGAGCTAGAAGGCGTTGATTCTAATGCCCGTGTGGACATCTCGCCGGCCTGTTCTTCTTGCTATTCTCCTTCCACAGAGTTTTCTTGAGAGATACCATGCTCGACTTCGTCATCCCCCTCTGTGTGTTCTTGAGCGGAGCTAGGCTCGTCTCCGTCAAGTCCCTCTGTGTGGTCGCGTTGCTTTTGTTTTCCTGCCTTTTTAGCCCGCTTGCCCTCGACGATCTTACAGCCCTCAAAACTTCCGATTCACTTCTTCTTGATGTTGAGGACAATGTTCTTCATGATGTGCCAGATGCAAATCTGCTGTTGTGATTATGGGAAGATGTTTTTTAGAGACGTCCTTGACGCGGATTCAAAATCGGTGATTATGACCTCGGGTCTTCGGATTCCGGCCATTTCTTGGGCGCTGCGTAATTCCCCTAGAAACCACGTGTAGGCGGCTGTGTCCTCACGGGAGGCAAGACCAAACCCAACGCTAAAATTTGTCGACATTGCTGTAACGCCTATGACTTGCATCAATGGCATTTTGAAGCGGTTGACTTTGTAGGTGTTGTCCATGATCAACACGTCAGGGTCCATTTTCCAACGCTTCACGCAATCTTTGTAGGTCCAAAACACACGCCAGATCTTTCCTGTGTCGGGGTTTCTATCAACCGCATGGTGAAAAACGTCTTCACTTTTCAGAGAGCAAAGTCACAAAAGCTTGAGTGGATGTCCCGGCGCCATACGCACCAAGACGGAGAGATCTTTGAAAATGAAAAACATCCATGTCGGAGATCAGAATTTCAGAATGTTCTCCACGTATCTGATCGGCAATTTATTTTGCCGTTAACTTGGTACCTTTTGACTTCGTTTCGACGAGAGAAAATAATCTCTCAAGACCGAACTGCTTCTGGCTTCACGACCGCAATGTGGCTGAGCTAAGAAGGCACTCAATCGCATCATGATTGTGTGAGGGGTTCACGATTTTCAGGTGATACATATTATTACTCTTCTGTAACAGTATGCGTGCCTTGAAGGGGCAATCCGATTTGTGTGTAGAAGTTGTATATTTGCCTTCCTTTCTCGACCATTCGCGGTAGGGCCCAGCCTGGCGGCATAGAAATGTCCTGTTTTTCATGATTCGGGTGCCGGAAATGAAGGAATGGCCCCTTTTCACGCAGACGAAGCCCTCAAGGCGTTGATGGTCTTCAAGTGCTGATAGGGCTTCTTCACCCGACGCGTATCCCCCTCAGTCGAGGCTATCGGCTGTAGGTAGTTCGTCATTGTTGTTTTACGTGAGTCCCGGGACTGAACGCGCGGCGCACGAAAATTTGCAAGAGCACGTCGCGTCTGGTCGTAGGTGAAACAGCAAAGAGTATGTCAACGCGTACTTATCAGGAGACGCGGTTGTGGAAGGAAGGGAAGAAGAGCAAAAGCGCTGAGACCACGCGGTGCAGAGTTTCTGACCGCGTCGCGCATTGGAGTAACCGCCCACGTGACGTGTCTTGCAATCGGCAAAATTGGAGGTGATGAGCCATTCTCAACATCATGGACGCAAACCTACAAGTCGAGCATACAAAATCGATCGGGCAGAAGGTCGTGAGTGCGAACTTGCGAAGCTGAATGCACACGCGAGAAGCAGTTTGGAAATCTGTCATACTGAATTGGAAGAAGTATTTATGCATAACTAACTACAATATTAATATTGCACGTCAGGTACATGAATTGTGGACCTGGGCGCCAATGGAATAAAAAAGTCAATCAAAGCAGAGTATCGACTGAAGTACCTCTACATTTAGAACGAAAAGTGGAGCCTCGTCCCTTTTGGAACGACCATTTTTTGTGGTGGGTTTTAAAAAGCTTTGCTGTGGTTTTGCGCACTCCACTCCTGGAGTTCTGTCACGTCCATTTTCTGCCCGAAACAAGTCGGGTGCTCGGCTGCTCGGCTGCCACGGACCCCCAGCGTAGTTAGCCTGGCCCAGCGCCGGTGCTGGAACCGATAGGATGGAGAAGAAACGGGGAACTAATCAAGGTCACCAAGCGTCAACTCACTCGTCGTTGCTGTGACCCGTCATCTCCGTCGTCCCAATCGCGCGTTCCCATCACCGCCAAGTGGTTACATATCAACCCTTGACGGGCAAGGCTTGACCGAGCAGGAGATAAGACATTTATGTGTTCCCTCAACTCGCCACTCTTCGACTCTGAAACAGCACATCCACTGCAACCATGACGATCCAGCCTTCTCCTCTCCTCGCACAGCGCACCATGCTGAATGTGCCATCCCGGCCCATCCACGATGCATCACAACGGGCGACACACCAACAAGAGCCTGTCCACTCGGCTAGCTTGCGGCCAGTCCTGCCGAGAAATGTTCTTGCCAGCGCATGCCAAGCTTTCCTCGGCACCGGGCAGCGGCGGACACAAGCCCCATAGTTAGATTTGGTCGTGTTGATCCGGGCAGTGGGCAGAGATGCCATCGTTATGCTCATAATACCAATCATCATCACCAGCACCACCCTCATCATCGTGATTCGTGACTAGCCAATTTCGCTGGCCTTTTCACTTTGCCGCAGTCGAATGGCGATTAGCAATTGGCAAATGGAAAATAACACAGCATACTTGCCACCAAGCCACGTTCACAGTGTGATGACCCTCTGCTTCTTCGTGGCGACGACCACGACCCGACGCGCTTTTTGACGGTTGCACTGTTAGCACATAACGAGAAGCGGCTGCTGGTGGCGCACTGGGTTGGCTGAGTTGGTCCATGCATGGGTAAGTCTGCCTGCACTTTCGCCGTCCACGGCAGTAGGTACATCCATATCCGTAAAGGAGGTATGTAGCCAGCCAGGTATTTTCTCGCCAAAACAGCGACTTTGGACACAACTCGTGACGGAGCTGGCGTCGACCACTCGGCTTGCAGCCGGATGAACCGTCAGTGTTGCCAGCCAAGCGGCATTGAAGGAGCTGCATGCTGCGTATCACTCCGTTGCGTATTGCCTTGTTATGTTACGAACGAAGTAGGTATGTATTGCGCATTGCTTATCGCGCATTGCGTGTTGCGTGGTGCGTGGTGCGTGTCTGCTTCGTTGCTACGGAGTAAGACGACGGCCATTAGGTAAGTACAGTGCATACCCAGGTAGGTACCTATGTACCGTTCTGCGTGCGGGGGACGATGATCATGCCATGCAACCGGCAAGGGGTCAGCGGCTGTCGCCGAGCCAGGCAGCATCACTCCGTAGCAGAGCGCCACGCCGGGCCCAACCTTGACTGGGGCGTCTTGGGCATGTCGTCTTTGTACTCCGTATTTAACGCCGGACTTGCTGCACATGCGGAAGCTGATTCGGTCGCGCAGCAGGATGAATACCGTCACTCTTGATTGTGCATGCGAAAGAGGAAGATGGAGTCTTCATTCTATGTACGGAGTATGGACTACATACATACATACATGCTACATCCATATGGAGTACATACCTATGTGTGTGTACGGAGTATGTACGTACAGCATCAGCATAACGAGGCAGCTCTCGACGCCGCCGAACAGCCGGAACAGAGCCGCGACAGGGACGGCAGCGGAAGGAACGGGTCATGCGTGGATCCCAAGCCACCCGCCTTTGCAGAGAAATGCAGGCTGCCGACTGGCCCGAGAGGTATGACCGCCGAGCCAGATGGAGGAGAGGACAATGGACGAACAGATGTACGGAATATGTGTGTACACTGTACATACCTATTACCTATGTACCGAGTAGGCTATGGCAGGAACGACCCTGTTTCCGTCTCGTATCGCGCACCTTGACACTGCACCACACGCAGCAGCACACCATCGCTCCTTGCCTATTCTTACCTACGTGTTGCCAGTTCTCGTACAGCAAATGCCTCCCTCAACGCTGCCTCTTCGCCCACTCGCCGCTCCGCGGGCTTCATCTCGCTCTGCTTCAATGCTACCACGCCGCTCAATATCAGTTGACAGTTTGACTCTACATATCATAGTTACAGAATACAATACAATACACCCACACATCGAGACAGTCTGCCCGCCTCTCGGGTTTTGCACGGCGCAGTGCACATCATCAATTTACCCGGTCTAGGCTTGCAAGTTGCCAGAATGATTCGCGGCCGGTTCCACACCCTCAAAAATGTGATTGCCCCTTCCGCATCCATCCGTTCTTCTTCGACCCTTCTCCCGCGCCGAGCCCTCGGGCTGCTGCTGCGACTTATTCTTCCTCTTTTCCATGTCCACCGCCCGTTTGGATCGATGCCCATTGCCAAGTTTATGGCACAAGACCTTGTTCTTGTGCGGAGGCAATAAATGGTAGCACAGGAAGCTCGCCGAGACCTAGCAGGGGGTTCTGACAAGGATCATTGGAGACGCCATTCTCCGCGACTGAAACCGCAGTCGGCTAAACTATCCGAAGCCAGCGATAGGACGGCGAGGTCAATCGTGACTGGCGGATAGAGACTTGCTGAGGGACAAGGGCACCGGGCTCGCTCCGAAGTGGCGTGGCAAGTGCCGTGCCTGTGGTCAACTTATTAGGCTCTATCAATTTTTTTTCTAATTCTGTTTGTGCCTCCAAATTCGAATCCATGAGATCATCTCTGACCAGAGCAACAGGAACCCCACACTGCGCGGCGCGAAGCATCCTTTGCGTAGGACCGGCCATTCCTTCGTCTTGTCACGCGATGCATAGGTAGGTAGGTACATACATACATATACCTATACTATGTACATACAGGCAGGCCTGATGGGCTGCAGCCTGCGGCAGAATTTCGAATTGCAGCGATGAAAAACCTCGGCGCCACCAAGTGCCGCCCATTATAAAGCTTTGTCTGCATTGAGTCAATGACGGAGTACGCAGTCTCTTATTACTCAACAAGGGTGCCCCCGACTTACAAGTTATGTACCGCTCGCTCTCTTTGCCATGTGCGTAAGTATTTAGCCCGGGCACCACCTGGCACCACCTATTTTCTCTTCTCATCGTGGCCGTCTTCCCCTGCATTGCAGGCTTCCAGAAGGTCCTGCGCAATTCGTGGATAACCTCGTGCATGCCTACCTACTACATACACACTTGCGCAAATGCGTCATCGATCTCGAAACGAAAAGTCTAGATAGTTCCTTGGCAGCGGATCCAGGCAAGCTTGTTAACTCTCACCGTATCACTGAGTACTGAACCTATGTACACTATCACCGTACGGACTCCGGAGTCCGGAGAGATAATGCGGTGAGGAAGTGGATCGTTTTGCAAAAGTCTCACATCATCATGTCGCGGTCAAAGAGAATAGACTGGTAAACCGCCAGGGGTAGCTAGGTACATATGTACCTAGCTGCCTGCGTCGCCGTGCGGGCGCGACGTTGCAACTGGTTGACGCAAGATCACAACGGGACAACCGCTTTCCAGGACCACGCGGAGCTTCCATCATTTGGCGTGTTTGCTCGGTGGGTCAAGACTTTGCGGCCCTACAAGCTCTCTCAAACACGGTATGGATGGTCGTGACTAGAGAAGACAAGACAAATGATCATTCAACGAGGTACGCCATCCGTCGCATACGCAGCCCACGGGTCTGTGTGGCGAGTGGCTCGCAGCTAGCTTCGCAGCTTGCAGGAGGCGATGACACATAGGCCAGAATCCGCAACCCAAACTTCTGGGTCCAACATCTACACATGTGATATACATATGTCGGTTGGCTTTCTTTTTTGGATCATATGTAGTCCGTACCACCAAAACAAAGGAAATGTTCACCCCGCCTTTTTGAGATTTTTGGACTTTCGCGATTCGGCAGACCAGACTCGGAACCGACATGGATGCCGGGGGAGTGTGCGAGCATGCTTGTACATACATACCGTTATTGCCGACCCTGCCGAACCGAGGTGACGGTCTCTATGATTCAACACCATGTTCAAGGGAAGCGAAATGGCGAGCTGGTCTCAATCAGGCCATGATGCACAGGCCAGGGGAGGAGTGGTGAACATGGATGATGATTCCGGTTGTGATTACTTTTCCTTGCAATTCGTGACGGACCTTTTGTGACGGCCGAACATTCAAGACGACTGGACGTATCCCTGTTTGCTCAACCATCATTTTTTATTCTCACACGAGATGGCCCGCCGCCTTACGCCGCGCACCACGAGGACTTTCCTTATTTATTAGCTAGACAGCCGCCATTGTAAGCTCTATCCGCCATCCGGGGGCCCATCCTAGGAACCAGTAGTTAGTACACTCTCAAGCGGAGGAACGACCCAGACACCGCGGTGCAAAAGACCGCCCCCCCGCCAGCCGACGGGAGAATAAAACGAGTATTTCCGAGGTTGGCATCCGAGGTTGTCGTCGACGTTGGAATAAGGTCTGGGGGCTTGCGGCGGCGGAACAGGGGCATTCATGAGGGGTCCATTGACGGACGAATCTTGTTCCTAGCTGCCAAGTGTCCTCGCGAGCTGCCGCCTTCTCCATGAAAGAGCCAGCAACGTCTACTCCGTACGGAGCGTCTAAGATGGACAGACTGACGGGAGATGGCCACGCTTTCTCGTAAAATCCCGTAGTGCAAATATTCAGGTCCAGTCCCGAACTTCCGAGTCCCGTGGGATTCTGCAGCTCTGCAGCGTGCGAAACCGTGGGGTTCAAGTTTCAACGGCTGTTGCGAATCCACACCGCAGCCTCGGCTCTCAAGAGGTTTTGAGCAACTTAGACCTCTCACGGAGGCGGTGTACCGAGACCTGTCTTTCTCCCCAGGGGTAACACAGAAGCGTGAGGCAGAGAAGACGAAGTCCAGGATTAAGCGGTTTTCTGTTGTTTTCCAGGTTTTCCTCCCTGCACTAGGGTTTTTCCCGTGCGGCTCATGTAACTAGATGTACTAGATATTAGGTTCGCCTAACTAGTGTAATTATTATTATTATCGTTGCCTGAGCCAAGTCACTAAGAGCTTATCAGTGTGCGCTACGATAAGGACCCTTGCCAATAGTAAACTCTATTATATAAGCTGTTTTGTACCTAGCTGTGTGGCGAGGATCGCTGTTTGCAGCTTGAATCTGATGTGCTTCCAATTCTAAAATCACAATAAATCACTTTTTCTCTCTTTAAGTATCTCTGATATTTGGGGTTCTCTCTGAACCATTAGCACCCCGATGTCTTCTCTAATTACACAAGGACTTTCGACAGACCTATCCGAGGCCCGAAGATGTCCCCCTCGCGCTACCTATGGTACCTAGCAATCTCCAAAATGCATCATTATATCATACCCTGCCTTCTTTGTACTCGTTACCACCGCCCCTCCTCCTTGGCTCAGCCAACGATTACATAATGTAATCGCCCTCCGTACATAATTCAAGAGGCGGACCAGTCATGGATGGGCCGACGGCGCCGAACGTACTCCGTATTCTTGAGTCTTGAGTCTTGACCCCTCATTACTCCGTTCTACACAGGACAGCTTAGAGGGGACGCTGGCGCAGACCGAGGAACCGGAAACGTCGCATTTCGTCTCACTGATGAGTGTTACTTCATCCATGGCCCATGGCCAATGAATGAATGGCTCTCTGATTGCTCTGGCCATTTTGCCCTCCAGAAGCATAATCATGCCCCATGTCTTATTTGCCATCAGCTTTGTACCTAAATACAGAGTACGTACCTTTCCAATCATGTCCCCCCGTGTCTGACTACGTGGCCCAACACAGCGAGCAACATCTTACTCTTACATACCCCGTAGACTCCCCGTGCCGTGAAGGAGGAAATTGAACTCGCGAACATGGCATGTTCCGTCAAGACTGTCGTGCCCCCAACGACTCGAGTACATACTATACTCGCAAACACTGTAAAAAAAAAAGAAAAAAGACCAAGCAAGTACTCCGTCCATTTGTGAGCCGTCGAACTTCTTCCACAACGAAGCGTGTGTACTTACTTATTCTACGAGCGAGCGAAGGAGGCCTTGCCTGCGGCAGGCATCAAAGAACCGAAGGTCCGCATCTCGCTGGCCCCGCCGAACAAGCCTCCCTGATTCTTTTAGGCCCATGGGCCATGCATGATATGTACATACCTTGTGTGGGCATGTTTATCCAGACGAAGTAGTATGTACTGAATATGTACCTACATACATGGTCGGAGAGAAAATAAGGGGACCCGGATGCATGGCAAGTGGGGGAAAAGGCGGGCGCGCGCCGAGAAGGACTCCGTAAGCGGGCAAGGCAAGGTGTTGTTTTCCCCGTCCAACTGTACCTAGGTACCTAGGTGGTCTTGATACATGTACATATGTATGTACCCACAGACTACAGCTACAGTACGGAGCACAATACGGAGTAGACGTCACGTCACGACAGGGGAAGTTGGAACATGGTGCAATAATGAAACCCCATCTCGGGGGAGCTCCGAATACATAGGTACCTAGGCACGCGTTACTCCGTAGTGGAGCGCGGAGTATGCACGTCCAGGGTACATATATGTACTGCATATGTACTCCGTTGCGTACACACACACATACGGAGTGCCTAGGTATCTACATTCCATACCGTCTGGAGACTCGCTTCAGGTCACTGACAGGGGGGTGCAGCCAATCGTGTCGCAGCATGATGAGGGATACATTAGAAGTACCTGCATAATTGGCGCAGTGCCAGAAATACCGGCAATTTTCAAGTGACAAAAGTTTTCCTTTCACCTCACGCGTCACTCAAAGAGGTATGCTCATCCCAATCGTTGATCCAGAGGCTCACTTTGGTACTGGACAGGGATTGTGACCAATCGCGTCGCAGCCCGGTGGGCAGTACACACGTTTGTTTGTCTGCGAAATTGGTGGGCAATCGAAGTATGTATGTACCTGTAATCACCCGTTGACAAAGAGCTACATCGTCATTGTCGCGGCTCCACCATTCCCGGCAACTTCGACCATGAAGGCCAGGGGGGGGGCTGTGGAGAACGTCGTGATATGAAGTGAGCCTTCGGCCCTCTGGACTACCGACCGATGGGATACACTCGTGACTCATGTAGGGGGCGGAGAAAAGAAATTGCCCTATGATACTTGGTACGGTGTACTCTGTAGAATTACTTTCGACGCGGTGAGTTTATGATCGGGATGTGGCTCTTGTGGTGGGGATGTGGACGGGTCACGGGCCGGAGATGGCAGATGGGACTCGGGAGATGAAAAGGATGGATGGAGATAGAGATGGATAGATGCAGATGAATGCAGATGGAGCCGGATAGATTCTAGATGTGTACCTAACAGAGTACTGTCTCCTGTCCGGAGTAGACAGTCGACACAGTAGACAGTCAGAAAGACATACATGTAGCTGGAGAAAGATTAACACGCAGCCTGCAGGTAGGTACTCTGTTGACGATTGACAGATCATGACATGTACATACATCCCTTTTAATCCAAGAAACGCGTCCCCTTTTGTTCATGGCTTTCCTCTTGGCTACGCCTACGACTCTGTCCATCGTACACATCCTTTCAGTAAGTTGGAGGCTGTGCGTCCTCTTCTGCCCATGGCCATCTTCTCACGTTACCCTAGGCAGCCATGATACATCATCATTCGATTCACTTCAAAGAATTTGTGCCCATTGCTCATGGCTATCCACCTGGACGACTTGATATTGGCCTGACCATGCCTCCAACCCCTCCAGTCCACGTTCATCCATCTCAGCCGGGCATATCACTCCCATGCCCCATACAAATCAAGTCAAAATACACGCAAAGGCAGTTAGTTGTAAACCACCCCAAGAAGGTTACGGACCTGCACCATCACTGGCCGTCCCTACGCACCATGACCCTAAATCACCAAATGTCGTCGGATTCTCACCTACGCCAATACCTACACCTGGCCTTACTCTTGTGTGGAAACGCAGAGAAGGAAGACAGAGAGATGATATCGCCGAGAAAAAATGAAGAAGAAGAAGAAGAGAAACTAGGAAAGCAGAAAGCAAATCATCCTTCCGTGGTGTCCATCTTGTCCATCTTCTCCCTCGCAATCCTCACCCTCTCCTCCCTCCACCGATCAATCTTCTGCTTCAACTCCTCCTGCGGAACAACATTCTCAATCGTCATAGGCTGCCTCGTAAACGGATCCTTCGCATCACTCAATAAATGCTGCACAATAGTCGACCGATCCACAATGTGCCGACTCGGCAGCAGCACCGGGTCTTTCATCAGGTCTCCCATGATGGGATCTTCAAACTCGGCGGGTATATCTCCCAGATCTAGCTCTGCCTGGTCCAGCAGGAGCTTGGCCTTTGCGAACCGGGCCTTGACTTTTTCCCACTTGGCCAGATCGGCTGCGTCTTTTTGCGTCTTCGTCGCTAGAATGTACGACACGCGGTCCAGGACTTCGGGTTTGTACGAGCGGCCGTCTGCGGCGACAGCTTCTACAAAAAGGGGCGAATACCCGAGGTGTAGGTAGATGTCTACAAAGTCGGAGACGAGCTGGACTGGGCGAAAGTGATACTTGTCCTTGTTGGAGACGCTTAGTTCGGCTTTGGCTTGCTTGCCTGCGAGGGCTTCGAGGTTGTAGTTGAGCATACTGGCAAGGCGGGATACGATTTCCGGCATGGTGAAGGAGTCGCTGAGGGCTTTGGTGAAGAGCTTCATCATTTCTAGGGTTTCGTTCGCCAGCTGCATGTATGAGCTGGCCTGGGAGCCTAGCGTCTGTAGTTCCTCCTCCTTCTTCTGCCGATCTTCTACAGAGAGGTTCTGGTCGTTGAGCTCGAGCTCGAGGACTCGCATTTTTGGGAATTTGGTAAACGCTTCGTCCAGGACGTACGTGGCGTCGTTGAGGAGCATGTTGACAAACTGGACAAAGAATCCGCGATTGGTTCTGTGAGTCCTGGTTAGCTAAGTCGTACCGAGAGTGTGCGTATACTACATATATGTATATACAGTCTGCGAGGACCGCATACGAATAGTCTGCATAGATAGTGACGAAACGTACTTGCTCTCTCGTGTCAACTGCTGTTTGTACACGTCGTTACTCCACACACACTTGATAACTTGAAAAATTTCGTAGCGAATATTGAACTTGTCGTAGAACGCCGTGTTGGCGCCCGTCGACTCACACTCAATGTAAAACTTCATCAAGGCGTGCAGCAGATACTCGTTGGCAAACGGCAGGGCAGCCAACTGGTCGCCCAGTACTCCCTTCTTCAGATGCATCAACGGCCACGTTCCCGAGAACAGCAGCGTCACGAGCGACGACTTTAGATAAGGATTACGGATGAAATCGGACGACCGTAGCAATGTGATACACAGCGCAATCATTTCCTCGCCAACCGCGCTCGGTAGGATCGTCGGTAACCATCTTTGGGTGTGAACAGGCAGTAATTAATTGCCCCAGCGTGTCAGGATATATATGCACCAGCTCTAAATTGAGGGTGAGACAAAACGCACCTGAAGATGAATTTGAAATTGTCCACAATGTTTTGCAGAATGTATTCGGGAAGGCAAGCAAATGCTTCCATATTATCTGCTGAAAGAGGTAGCCTGTCTCACTTGTCAGCTCCACCATCTCCATGACACGGCTGCTTCTGCTCTTTCTCCATCTCCAGAAACACCTACTTGATCATCTGCGTCTCCATGCCTGGTTTATAATCCGAGCCAGTCGCAAGCCTTAGTAGCCAAACAGCCACGTAGCGCATGAACCGCAAGGATGTGCCCTGCATTCGTTCGTCCAGCAACGCTCCTTCAATAGCGTACTTGAGCGAAATGGTCTTCTCCAAGACGTTGGTGTGCCTCTTAAGCGTTTCCTCGAACAGTCGCAATTGGTGCGGCGAGTTAACAAGTTTGGGCCGTTCTGCCTCCATGGCCTTGACATGCTTTTCGAGATATTTAATCTCCCGGTCTAGGGATTTCAGCTGTGTATGGAGCGACTCACTACCGTAATGATGCGCGGCGACGGTCAGAAAAAAGGCCTCGGAAATGAAGTTGGATTCACCCTCGTCCTTTTCTTCGTAGTACTGGTTCGCGGTAGACTCATCGGCATTCAGCTTGGTTTCGTCTCTTATGTCCACCCTGGGCTGCCTCCTGAAGTAGCGCACGTCAATCTTGTCCACTTTGCTGAAGTCCGTGTTCATGAACGGCTCGCAGAATCGGTCCAATATGGTCGTCACGTTGAGCATGAACCCATCCGATGCTACTTCGCGCGGATCAACCTGCATAGCACGTCGCTTGTGATTCACGTTCATGATGTAGGCAAACCAGTCGAGCGTCCGATTCCTCGTGACGGGGCCAGCGCGAATAAATGCGTTGGCTATCGCAAAAAGGTCGTCTTGATGTGATCTCAGCACAATACGTAATGACTCTTGAGCATTGGAGATTCTGGTCCTATCCAGAGAGCGAGCTCCGGGGAAATAGCTCTTGATCGCCTCAGGCTGTAGGGGGGACATGCGAAAAAAGGGGCCAAGGAGAGTGTGCTTTTCTATGCCTGGAGCCGATTGCGCCATGTTAAAACAGGGATGTTCGGCCAAATTGGTGATGAGAATGGGGAATCGTGTATAAGTAAGAAGTGCCTTTTGCGCGAGGTTAATCGTTTGGACTCCAGCTATCGTCTGAAAGTGAGAGCTATTGCAAACTCACTTGAACATAGGGTTTGTAGTCATCACCCAGTGACAAGTTAGACAGCTGACTGCTTAGTCTGACCATGGCTTCGTTGAACAAAGCAGGGAAAGCCTCATCCTCGTCCAAGCGCTTGACGGCTTCTCGTATGAAATCAAAGCACAGTCCACCGTCATCTTGCGTGCCCTTCAACAGATAAGGTGCCAGGGAATCATGCCGCGGGTTCGGATCACGTCTGCATGTCTTCGTCAGCATTGGAAGCCCTTGCATCATTCATAACCCAGGAAAAAAGGGATCCCTATTGCGCGCTTTTGACGAACCCATAGAGAGCTGGCATTGTCAGAGCAAACAAACAGTTGCTCATGCACAATCTCTTTGCTTCCTCAATGACCTCTTGCTTGTTTGGCGAAGTATTCTTGGTAGAGTTGGCTATCTTGACGGCTCGTTTCCAACACGGCAGCAAGTAATCGATGAGGGGGCAGCGCTTTTCCCAGTGACTGCACGATTCTATGATTGCCTGGTCCAAAGTGTTTACGGATAGCTTTAAAGATCCGCCCGAGTCGTTGAGCTCTTTGTTCAGATTCGGCAAGAAGATGAGACGCTCTCCTTGACCATCCGTCATTTCATGTGGATCGGCCGAGATGCGAAAGATTTGTGACAAGACCCTGTGCTCGAAGTCCTCGTCTGACTCCTGACGTTGCTGCTGAGCTGGCAGTGGCGTAGCCTTTCGAGAAGGAGACGCTGAATCGCCATCGTCAACCTCGATGGTGTGTAATTTGCGAAGACAAGGAAGGGGAATACCTTACCTGTAGAGCCCGGCTGAGCTCCTGTGACTGGGGCGCTTTGGATACCAAGCTGCTTGTTGGGATCTGGCTGCACCGGCGTAGCGGCCGGCGTCACTGTGATCTTAGTTCTCGATGGTGCTGTGGATTTGGAGGTGGTAGGAGGTGGCGTTTGCGAGGGCGACGATGTCGAGGACTGCTGCGTCGTGGCGTTGTTGGATTCGTCTGCGTTTGATGTACGAGCTACAGAACCCAGCATAGCGAGACGACGGGACCGGATCTGACCACATACTAAGTCAGCTCATGACCGACCAGAGACGTATTGTAACACATCATGCTCAGGGAGCTTGAGAACTTACCCGCTCCATCTGCTCCTTGTCTGGAGCGTCGGGTCCGCTGCTGGGCGGTTGCTGATTGGGATCCATGGTGACGGTCGATTAGGACGCTCCCAGCCCTGACCAAAGGCTCGAGGAGGGTGAAGGAAGAACGGTGAATACTTCTGCAAGTAGGTGGCGGTCGGAAGCAAATGGAGACATGAAGGAGTAAAGCAGAAGCATTCGGCTAGGTCGACATCGGTGATCGTGGAGGATCCGTGAATTCGTCGTCTCGCAGAAAGTCCGAATGGTTGTAGAACTGAAAGGAGCCCGCTACGGCCGTAGCAGCTGCACCATCTGGGTTCACGCATGTCATTGGCTGGCTCAAGTCCCACATATGCCGTCACAACCTCAATGGTACCTACCTTCGGTACCTAGGTTGGTATGTATTAGGTACCTGTGTACATTAGGTAGGTACAATGTAAGCACATAAACACCTACATGACCTGCTTGTCCAGAGTCCTCCAGACTCCAGACTGCGGTGCATCAGATATCAATAGGTAGTGTTTTACTCCGTAGCATCATTCACTCCCTCAGATACTCAAGGTGCACTCGAAAAGAACCATCTCATCTCTCATCAACGATAGTCACCTTCTACCCGAACGACTATGTGGCTTCGCACTTGGCCTGTCACATCTAGCCGTCACTCTTGTGCTGCCATTTTCGCCAATTTTTTATACAGTCCCCTCAGCATAACTTTCACTTTCTTATCTTGTGCCATGTCGTGTTGAGTTTTCGACTCATCAATACCACCGTGGCAACTCGCGACTTTCCCCCGCACGTTGCCGTGCCATGTTAGATCGGATACGAATGACAGAGTGATGATACGTCTTCATTGGACGGATCGAGATACTAGCCAAACACCAAACTGCATACTAGTCAATGTCTCGGTAGCCGTCGACCGTAAGAGGAAATCATCACAGCCGAGGTACATCTATCTCCGCGCTCGATGACCTCCTCCTCTCAGACGGCATAGGAGTAGCGTCAGCCGAGCTGTCACGGCGAACTCCTGCCGCAGGGCCTGTTGTGTTTGCCGCTCTAATACGCCCTTCCTCACGACTTCGATTCATCAACCAATTCACATGCATGCGGATCATGTTGATGTTATTCCGCAGCTCGGTGACTTCTTCCCGAATGGGCATCACTTGGTTGAGTGTCCACATGCTCTGCCTAGCCTCCAAGTGTGTCAGATTCTGATGAACTTCTTCAAAGCCCGCATCCAAGTCCTGCATCGTGCGGTTGTCGCTGAAGACGGACTCGTTGAGACGGCTACCGCCATCCACTGTGACTCGTTGTGTGGCAAGCATGTCGTCGATACGCTTACTTGTCTCCTCCTGACAAAGTTGCAAGGCACGCATCTGGCTTCCAAGCTCCGTATATGTTTGAATAATGTCCCGCTGATTTCGTATGACCACTCCGGACGGGGTTTCTGGGTGGAAGGGGCACGTGGCCGAATGGCAGCCGATCTCTCCTCGCATCATCCTCACAGGGCAACCAACGTCTTTGTAGGGACAATCGGCTTCAACTGCGTCGCAAATGCTGAGGTGAAAGCCCATGGTAGATCGGTACACCAGCTTCCAGCACGCCTCGCACCGGGTCTTGGACTGAGCACATGAGAGCAGGTGAGCTTCTCCATCGGCTTCTTCAATCTCATCGTCACAAAGGTCACAGTGAATGGCTACGTGGCGGCATTCATTGTCCCTGGGTCTCCTTCGGAGCTTCTTGTCACAGCCTGGACGGGGACAAGAAAAGTCTTTGAACCGACACTCCAACGTTGCATGTCTCTCCACGTCTTCGCGGCGCACTTCCACCTCGCAGCCTCGCCCTTGGTTGGGACATTTCACCATCAGGCAGTTTAGCTGAGTGCGAATGAGTCTGGCTGCACTGAAGCACTCGGCCCAGACCAAGAGCTCGCGATCTATGGGACATCCGAGCCCCGACGGACTGCACGCTATACAACTTCGCAAACATCGGTAGCAAAAGGTGTGATCGCATGGTGTGGTAACGGGGTCGACGAGCGGATCGTGGCATATGGGGCAGAGAAGATTCGCATCCGGTTCGGACACGTAGATCAACTCATACATGTTGAAGATGCAATCGCCACCCCAGAGCGAGGGTATGTCGAGGGAAGACTGGTGCGGGGGCAGCAAAGGCCCTGTTCGACGATCTGGCGCCGCCGTTGAATGTCTTCGACCATACGACTGAGCCAGGGAAGTGACAGTGGTCGGTTGTGAGGGGTTGCCGTGTCGGAGGCGGCCATGGGCATTCGGCGCGATATAGTAGGCTTCTGGGGATGGCGGTCTGACCAGGCTGGTCACGAGGTCTGGAGTCGCGGTGGTTCTCCGAAAGGTGCGACGAGCAAAGCGTCGCGCCGCGGCAGGACTCATGCGGACCCCTTCATCACTCGACTCTGATGTGACATTTGTGTGACTGTTGATTTGGGAATTCGTGTTCAAGTTGATATGTCGAATTGCCATGTTCAACCGCTCATCCGGTGTTGCTGCATCCCAGGCATCCTCCACCGGCATCTCCGCCGACTCTACCAATTCTGCCGGTTCCACGGGCGGCTCAGATGTTGGTTCCTGTGCCTGTGACATGCTATGGTAAGAATGACGCGGCCTTCTAGAACATGTGGAGTGGGAATATACGGGGATTTATCGCCCAGACAATAAGAAGTTATACAATGAATAGACTCGACGGTTCTTGTCGGGCAATAGTAGAGCGCTCGATCGAAATAAGGCCAGACTTCAGTGCGTGGGCGAGATCGAGGGTCAGCCACGGTCCACGAGACAGACGATAAAGGGCTGGGGC
This sequence comes from Claviceps cyperi, assembly GCA_018360075.1. NCBI lineage: Eukaryota > Fungi > Ascomycota > Sordariomycetes > Hypocreales > Clavicipitaceae > Claviceps > Claviceps cyperi. Next base: position 35,823 of record SRPQ01000046.1, read on the forward strand.
TTTCGACTTTTGGCTTTTGATAGTTTGATTTTCGACTTTTGGTGGCTTTTGGAAATCGAGGTTTATTTTCAGTTCTTGGCTTCCTCTATCTATCTGACGCATTCGGCCATATGATGGGAGTCGACTGCCCCATCCCCATAAAGGATGGGATATGGGCCAATCATTTTGCCCTCGCTGGGCTTAAGAGGTTTTGCCGCATCACCTGACTGTTCCCTCCCGCGGCCCATGAGTCGGAGTGACCTGGCTTTCAGCCTTTCACATGCCAAAATTCCGAACTCTTCGCCCCAACGGCCTTTCTCGGCAGCAACGAGTCACGACGGCCGCCACCCCCACACTAAGCTGCAACGCCCGAACGGGAAGATGGCAACAGCAGCGGATGAATAAAGCGGCGGAAAGGGCAAGAGAAGATGAAGGAGATGGTTTGTCACAACTCTCCATACCGCCGCGAGCTGGCAATTTTGGCAATTTGCACACATCGCGTTCTGTTTCCATCTCCATACGAAGCGAAATCTCTCCGCCCTTAATCCTTTTGCTGGCTATCGTCCAAATCTGACACCAGCTCGACTTTAAGCTCTTCCCGTCCATCATCTTCAATTTATTGCTTTACTTCCCGGTTTACCTCGGCCTACTGTTCGTTTGAGAAACAATCTGGCCCGCAACGGATATTCTCATCATGAGCCCGGGTGTTGCTCGATGAACCGACCCGTCTCTGTCGCGCTTGGTTCTGACGTCTTCTGACGTTCACGTGCTACTCTGTGTGAATTGACATCGGTAGTAAAGGAACATTCAAGAATCAAGATGCTGGACCACGTTCTGGGACGACCCTCGACTAAGTCGAGGCGGATGCAGGTTCTTGCCGTCATCTCTTTCTGGTCTGCATATCTTTACAGGTAGCCATCCGTCATCTACACTTCCAGTTTCATTCTTGTTTCATTCTTTCAATGCCGTCTTTATCCCCCTCCCCTTTCTGAGGTCTTCCCTTCCTTCTTGAACTGGGTATTCTTTCACTTTCTAACCTCCATTCATGACTCTCGCAGAGGCAATAAACATGGTCCACCGGGAGTGAAGTCGCTCTCCAAATTCTTCACGCGCCGCCTTACAGCATGGCAGATAACCACCTTGACGCTCATCTACCTCTATGCGGCTAGAAACTTTAGCGCCCTGGTCGGCCTGGCGAGTCCCGAGCCCATGGCGAACATGTACGATTCGACGTATTTCCGCGCAACGTGGGTGCTCACGGCGCTGGATGCTGGGTTTTGGACTGCAATGAAGATCAAGCTCACATGGTTGCGGGATCTTGCCAGCATCCTTTTCTCACTCTTTTATCTCATAGCAGCAGAAAGGGCCGATGAGAAGGTCCGGAAAGTTCGTGGTATGATGACCGTTGAGCACCTTCGGGTTGCTTGGAACAAAGGCACGTCACCTTATCTCAGCGTGTTGCAGCGCTTGATGAGGCCGCGATTCACGAGATGGCCGCCTAGACAGATTCGAATCCCGCGACCATCGAACAGCGACTATAAGGAACCTGTACTTGGCTGGCTCTACTTTGATGGACCGCTGGCGGAGTTAGTGCACCATAGCAGATTGGTGCTGGATATACCTGGTGGCGGCTTCGTTGCTATGGATCCTCGATGCAACGACGACAAGCTGCTGGCATGGGCATCCAAGTCTGGTCTACCTATTCTGAGCTTAGACTACAAGAAAGCACCCGAGTTTCCGTATCCTTACGCCTTGAACGAGATTTTTGACGTATACGATGCTATCATCAACACCAGGGGTCGATGCATAGGACTATCCGGTCAAGACATGCCGAGAATCGTCATCACGGGTGACAGCGCCGGGGGCAATCTTTCTGTTTCTGCGACCTTGATGATTCTGGAAACAAACAACGACGAGCTCAGGCGACTTTCCAGACGAGCGTCGCTGCCTGCACCGGAAGGTCTCGTGTGCTTCTATCCTGCCTTGGACATGAATATAGGAAACTGGATGACAGACGAGCAAATGTCCCTAATTCGTGACCGCAAAATGCGCAAGACAAACAAGAAGATTGCGCGTCGGAAAAGCATGCAATATAACCAACTAGTTGGCACGCCCCATCATTCAGACGACGAAGACGAAGTACAGCCCTCGCCCTCACCCTTGTCCTCGCAGTCAAATCCACTCTCGCGACCGACCGAGTCTCGCGTCAGCCAAACCCAATTCTCACACACAGGACCTCCGAGCTTATCACACAGTCAAGACAAGAAGGGCGTGCTGGAAAATTCAGACAGCATGTCTCACCATTCTCAGCCAATGCAGACACGACTGGCAACTTCATCCATGATATCCTATTTTAACGATCGTGTCTTGACACCTGAGATGATGCGCGCCATGATCATTCTCTACATCGGACGACACAACCGACCCGACTTCTCGCAGGATTACCTTCTAAGTCCCGTTCTCGCGCCTGACAGCCTCCTAGCCAAATTCCCCAAGACTTACTTCATGACTGGTGAGCGAGACCCCCTCGTTGACGACACAGTCATCTTCGCGGGCCGACTACGAAGAGCCAAGGAAAAGGTGGCAATGGAAGAGAAGCGTGCGTTCGACGACGTGGAGGCAGCAGAGGTGGCGCTCATCCCGGGAGTGTCTCACGGCTTTATGCAGTTTCCGGGCATATACCCCCCGGCCTGGAAGCACTTTGACCGCTGTGTGCTCTGGTTTGAGCAGCTGTTTCTGGAAGCGGAGCACGCGCGCACCAGGAACAAACGGCCGGCGTATTCAACACCCGCCATGATGGCTCATCATCATCATCATCAGCATCTGAGGGAGTCAAGCGGGGAAGAGGATAAGCCTTTGGAGATGAGTATGACCAAAGTGAGCCGAGGTCGTGGCTCTATCGTCTCACCTGAGGATGGGGGAGCCGAATCACCGCCACAGGGCAAAGTCAACGGGACACAGAAAGTCAAGAAAAGAGTGTTGGGCAAGAAAAAGAGTCTGGTCAAGCTGAAGAGCACCGATGACTTGCTGGGCAGGAGAATGGAGGGTTTGGCTGGCGGGTTGACGGGGATACGGGCGGACAACTGAGTGATTGCCGTTTGCATCTATGTAAATCATACAGGAGCCAGGTCTTGCGCATCGAGAGGCGTCATTGGCTGTTTTCTGATGCATCTCTGTGTGCAACTCTTGTAGAGATGAGGCGATGTGCTGCCGCTGCATGTCAACTTCCCAAAGAACGTTTGTCGATTATGCAGCGTACATACATAATTACATCCGAGAGTACGTAGTCATGAATGTATGTACTGCATATGTATACTCTGTGCAGAAGTAGGTACATCCATGTACATATGTATACACCCACAAGTGTGCCTCATTAGCGGCGGGGGCGCAGCGGGACGGGTACGCTACTGTTTACAGGCTTCAGCGTTGGCCCGTGATATCCGGCGGCGTGTGAATGACCGTATGACGTGATGGATCGACGGCGTTGGTGCCGTCATGTCTGTGTGCGGTAATTAACTTGAATTGGCATCTCCGTAGCTTTGATTTAATATTCTCGTACCGTCGTAGCCTCCAGCGTGTGTCCTCTATCAAATTTAACTCCCTCTCCAACCCCCAGCGATTACGAATTCCACATCCTCCTCTTCATCAGCACGTTGTAGCTCGCCATGGTACACCTTCACACCGTCCACGGCGACGACACCAACGCCTCCACCTCTACCTCGGGCGCACACCAGGCCAACGAGGCCAACGCTCTCCTCAAGCTGACCAGCGAGGCCGACGAATTCACCACCAGCGTATATGGATCGCGCTTTGCGGAGGAGGACCTGCCGCGGCTCAGGATGCCTGAAAAGGCGATGCCGCGCGAGATAGCTTACAGTATGATCAAAGATGATCTCAGTACAGACAATAATCCCAAGCTGAAGTAAGTCTTCGTCTTTCCTTTTTGGGGAGGGGCACCGCACGAGGGGTAAGAGGGCAGCATTTTGATGAACAAGAGATAAAAGTTGGGAGAGAAACATGTGACTGATGAGAGCTTTGGGCGAGTGTAGCTTGGCTTCTTTTGTGACAACGTATATGGTTCGTCTTATTCTGTTCTTTCCTCTCCTTTCATTTCATGATGAGTCAATGCTTCTGGTAATGTGGTGCTACGGCTCAGACGCAGCAGTCAACTCCCGTCACTGAACGTCGCGACTCTTGACTTCAAAGGGACCACACCCAGACTCATCATTGCTTTCCAAGAAAATGAACCATTTGAAGAAATTGAGCCAGATTGGATACTGATCCCCCGCAGGAAGATGAAGTAGAAAAACTCATGGTCGACGCTCTGTCCAAAAACTTCATCGACTACGAAGAGTATCCTCAATCGGCCGACATCCAGACCCGCTGCGTCAACATGATCGGCGACCTATTCCACGCGCCATCTGGCAGCGCCGTGGGCACCTCGTCAGTCGGCTCCTCCGAAGCCATCATGCTGGCGGTGCTGGCCATGAAGCGCCGCTGGAAGATGCGGCGGCAGGCTGAGGGCAAGAGCGCCGAGCAGCCTAACCTGATCATGTCCTCGGCCGTGCAGGTGTGCTGGGAAAAGGCAACACGGTATTTTGAGATCGAGGACCGGTTCATCAACTGCACACCGAAACGCTTCGTCATAGACCCGGAGGAGATGGTGTCGCGGTGCGATGAGAACACGATTGGGTGCGTGCTTATCCTCGGTACGACTTATACGGGACACTACGAGGATGTCAAAGCCGTCAACGACCTGCTGCTAGAGAGGAATATCAATGTGCCGATCCATGTCGACGCTGCGAGCGGGGGCTTCGTCGCGCCGTTTATCGTGCCCGATCTGGAATGGGATTTCCGCTGCGAAAAAGTCGTCTCCATCAACGTGTCCGGCCACAAATATGGCCTCGTCTATCCCGGCGTGGGATGGGCACTCTGGCGCGCCCCCGAATACCTACCCGCGGACCTCGTCTTCAATATCGACTACCTCGGCGCACAGCAGTCCTCCTTCACGCTCAACTTCTCCAAGGGCGCCTCTCAGATCATCGGCCAGTACTACCAGCTCATCCGCCTCGGCAAGCAGGGCTACCGCTCCATCATGAGCAACCTCACCCGCACCGCCGACCACCTCGCCACCTCTCTCCAGGCCCTCGGCTTCGTCATCATGTCCGAGTCCTCGGGCAAGGGTCTCCCCCTCGTGGCCTTTCGCTTCAGCGGACCCGAAGATGGGCCCAAGGGCCGATCTGACCGCCACTACGATGAGTTCTCTCTCGCACGCCAGCTGCGATTCCATGGCTGGGTCGTCCCCGCCTACACCATGGCGCCCAACACGAATAAGATGAAGATGCTGCGCGTAGTGGTGCGCGAAGACTTTTCCAGGGCGCGCTGTGATTTGCTCCTCTCGAATATCAAGTTGTGCCTCGGGCTGCTCGAGGATATGGACGGGGAGACGGTTCAGAAGCAGGAGCAAACGATGCGCACGCATCACCATTCGTCTGGCCGGGCACAACCCTCCCATCAAAAGAATACCCATCATTACAAGGTATGTCCTCTCTTGCTTTTCAACTTACACTCCTCCCTTCTGCGGACGCTAATCTTTGTGAAGACCGAGACGCATTCGTTACAGGGCAAGACGGGAAAGACGCATGCCGTGTGTTGATTTGGGATATATGTGTAACTCTAGCTAGGAATTTGCGCCTTGTTAGTAAGAGCATGTATCAGATGAAAGGCCAGGTGCGGAGGATTCACACACAGAATGGAAGACAAGAACTGTATTCGTGTAAATGGCATGATGTCCCTGGCCAAGTCTGCTAGATGTCACTTCCATTACTGATGTTGTTTAGCTTGTTCAGAATTACACCCCTGCTCAAATATGAACGACGCCCATGCGTAAGCACGTGCGTGGCGCAACAACATGAACCGCTCTCGTCGGCAGAAACTGCCAACTTGGCTCAGCAAGAGACAAGTCCACTTTGCGCTGGTCGCTATACGTATATGCCTGCAAAGTCAAAAGAATGACTTGGTTTCAGGGCTTCTATATATGTAAGGTAGCTATATGTGAATGTTTGCGTGCATATATGTACAATCAACTCTTTCAATACTTGCGCGTCGAACAAAGTGCTTACAATGCCGGCCTCCGTCTACCGAGTTACCTCCATAGCTTCGTCCAGAATCCGCAACCCCTCGGCAATCTCCTCCTCGGTGACCAACAAGCTCGGCACAAAGCGCAGAGTATTCACGCCCGCCGTGATAATCAGCAGGCCCCTCTCGCGCGCAGCCTTGACGATAGCGCTCGGGTCCTCACTCAGTTGCAATCCGAGAATCAGACCCTTGCCACGGATCTCGCTGACCAGGTCAGGAAACTTGCTCTGTAGCTTCTCAAAGCCCTCCTGGAAGAGCTGCGACTTGGCGAGCACATCCTTATGCAGTTGCGGCTGCGAGAGCCGCGACACAAGGTAGTGCGCCAGGCGACACGCAAGCGGGTTCCCGCCAAACGTGGTGCCGTGATCACCGACCTTGATCTTCTCGGCAACGTGATTATTCACCACCACGGCACCGATGGGGAAGCCATTGCCCAGAGCCTTAGCCGTCGTCAAAACATCCGGATGAGCCTCACGTGGCAGCGACGCGTGCGCCCATAGCGAACCCGTCCTACCCATGCCGCACTGGATCTCATCGTAGATCAACACACTGCCCACCTCGCGGCACCGCTTCGCCAGCGCGATGAGGAATTCGTCACTCGCGGGAATCACGCCGCCTTCACCCTGGATGGGCTCCACAATTACACCGCACGTCTTGGCCGTTACGAGGTTCTGGATGCCGGCTATGTCGTTGTAGACACCCTCCTTGAAGCCGGGCACCATGGGTGAGAACGGCTTCTGGTACTTGGTGTTGTGCGTAGCGGACAAACTTCCCATGGTGCGCCCGTGGAAGGCATTGCTGAAGGAAACGATCTCGAATTTCTCTCCGGATGGGTCGAGCTCTTTGCCTGTCTTGCGTGCAAATTTGATGGCTGCCTCGTTGGCTTCGGATCCAGAGTTGCAGATAAAGACGGCGGATGCGTCATGCATGCCTCCTGACTCTACTGTCTTTTCGACGAGTAGTTTGGATAGCGCGCCCGTCCAGGGGTTATAGTACAGATTGGACGCGTGAATCAGCGTTTTTGCCTGGAACACCCTGATTAGTTCTTTGAGACCTTTCCGATTGGTGCGAGGTAGAATTGGATTGCCTTTCTCTCTCTGCCCCTCTCTCTCTAATGCAAAGAGGTAGCAGAAGACGGGGACTTACCTGCTGAGAAAGCAACCTCGTAAACTCCACATCCCCGTGCCCCAAACTCGTCACCGCAATCCCCGCCGTAAAATCAAGATACTTTCGATTTTCCACATCCCACAACCACGAGCCCTCGCCCTGCACAAACACAGGCGGCGGCCGGGCATATGTAGCCACCATGTAGGGAGCATGATCGTTGACCATAGCCGCTGAGGGCGAATCAGCGCCCGGGTCGGGATTCTGTAGTGCGGCATCTCTCTATTTTGCGAGGGAGGTTAGCTTTGAAGTTCCTGCCAATCTCCACGTTCGAGTCCGACCAGTTTCTTTCTCTGGATAGACAGATACTGCTGTGTGACGTATGGCTGCAGATAGAGGCAGATAAAAACAAAACAAGGAAGAATGAACCGTACAGCAATACGATTCTTCAATCCGTCCGCAAGCGAAGACGCCGAGGCAGCCGCAGAGGCATATGCCCGACGACGAGCCACGCCCGCAGAGGACCATGACGATCCAGCCAGCGCAACGGATGCGCGACTGAGCGCCAATTTCGGAGCCATATTCATCGTTTTCGTGGTGTTGTATATCGAGAGAACCGTTTGTTCGAGAAGGGCGATGCAGGGGATGGTGCGCTTCGAATTCGACCTCGACCCCGTTCGTCTACTTGGTGCGTTTCCCCTCCACCTCGGGGTTATTTGTTCTCTTCCTTTCCAGTTGCCTTTTTTGTTCCTACTCTTTTAAATCTCGCATGGGCCCAAGAAGTGGGAACGTATGAAATTGGATTCCAGGAAAGTAGAGTGGCCGTCAAAGGGGGTGTTTGCTGAGTCTGTAGCGACCAACAACGGGTGAGGGTGGTATCGCGATGGGGAAGCGGCAGCGGCGTGTAATTGAAAAAAAAGGCCGAAAGCCGGGTGTGTGTCACGACTCACGAAGTTCTTTGCGGGTTTGCGCTATCGATAAGACTCCGGTTCTCGGCCAGAATCTCCATGTAATATGACCACATAACTTAGGTACCTAGGTATATAGGTAGTACCTAGGGATGGGTATCCCGGTAATACCTAGTTCGGATTGGCGTTTCACGTGCAACTTGAAGCCATTGTTGACACGATGACAAGCCCGATTCATGTACATATGTATGTATGTATCCAAGCGTCAAGATATGTACATACATAGGCATCTTCTAGAACGTGCAATGGTGCATGTGCAGAAAAAAGGGAAACATCGCAGAACAAGGCCCGCCCCGACTACCTACGTCAACACGCTTGAAGCTGTACATACACCATGTAATGTATGGAAATACCGTCTGCTATGTACCTACTACTACCCAGTGCTTACAGAACTAATGCTCTCTATTAAATACAAACTGCATCATTTCATACCCGCCTAGCCATCAGCCGTCATTCCGCCGAGGAAGGGAGGACGAATTGGTCCTCCGCTTTCTGGCATGATTTTGTACATGTCGCGAAATCGCGAAACCTTTGATTTTACGCACCCCGAAACGCCGCTTGATCCCACGCAGCAAGAAAGGCTAGACACAGCGCCAGCGCGGCGAAAAGAGAAAGTCAAGCTCTCATCTTTCGCTCATAGTTTTTGCTGCTGCTCCTCCGTCACATCTGTACACGCACCCCAAGGCCTCTCCTGCTGCCCCTCCGTCCAATCTGTCAACGCACCATCCTAAACTGCGCTGTATCCTCCACGGCTCCCTGTACCCTGGACCGTGTTGAGCACGCGTCTGATCCACTCCCTGAACAAGTATGGAATATCACGAATCATGTCGCCATGTGGCAACAAGTCCCAGCCTCGTGCGCCGTGGCGGTTGTAGTTGAGCCAAGATCCAAAAATGAGATAGGATGCGATACCCAGGAATACACTGATTGTTCCGTTAGCACAAAGCACCGGTTTTGTCAAGTGAACTTATGGGGCAGTCTTGGTTCGACGCCGGATCTCATGGGGCCCCTAGAAACGGGCAAAGACATGCGAAAGCAAAGCGAGGTGGACTTACATGACAACAAACCAGGTGAAGAAGCCCCAATGAGTGCTTTCATCACCACCATCACCCTTCTTGTCATCGCCGTCGTTTCCTTCTCGCTTTTCGCACGCGTGTTTGGTGTGCCAGGTCAATCGCAACACGTCGGCGTCTTTTTCGGGGCTGTAGCTCTCCCAGATCAATGCCGCATTTTCCTTCTTCAACTGGTGCTCGGGAAAAGACTTTTCCTGGTTGCCGCCGTCGTTGTCTCCATCGTCCCTTTTATCATCTCCCCCGTCATCGCGTCGACGAAGTATCTCGCTCTCCGAGTATAGATCCTCTGAGTCCTTCCACTCTCCTTCCGTCCCTTCTTTTTCATCACACATGAATTCCACAATGGCCTTTTGTTCGCGGCGCTCTTTTAGAGGTGCATCGAGGGGATATTTGCCGCCTTTGAGAACCAGCCGCAGCCCCTCCTTGTGTGCGTCGCTGTTGGAGTCACTGCCGTTCAGCCTGGTAGCTTCGTACTCAAATTGCGAACCGCCCACATTCTCCAGCGCGCCTGCAATGGCGGTCACAGTTTCGACGATATCGGTTTCGCCTTGAATCAGTCGTTGAATAGCGCATACTGATTGTGAAACTTAGTGTCATGGTCGGAATCGACATCTCTTCACGGTACAACCGTGCGCTAGGGTCTGGGTGATGGATAAAGATGGTCAACATACCTCTTGTGCCATTGGGGCATTCTTCCTTGGATTTACTCTTGCCGCTCTTCTTCAGCGGCCCGCATACATCAAGCGTATATGTCGTGTTGTGATATGTGTGTGTCATCGAATCATACTTGGACGTCACAACCGAATGCGGCCCCTTGAGCTTCTCCAGATTGAACTTGTAGCCGTCGATGAGAATGTTTTCGCAGTGCAACAGAGCCAGGCTAGGTAGCGACGCCAGCATGACCGGCAGCAAGACTGCCACTACTGAAGGCGGATGCATCGGATCGAAAAACGAGGTCTGTGTGTACGCGTGCTGAACGATAGATTGAACGATGGCGGACGACCCCGAAAGGGAGGCAGCGGTCGTTTGTAGGATGCGGAGGAAGATGAACTATGCTGATCAAGAAAAAGATGAATGATAAAAAGAAACGCGAGCACCACTCGAGTCCCCTGAGCTTCTCGATGAGATGTCGATGGGGAGGCCACGGTGGAGATGCAGATGAAAGCTGTCGTGGGAATAAAGGGTGGCGGGCTCTCGGTTGGCGGTTGCCTCTGCACCGTCATCAGCTTCCTTCCAAGGTAGGTTGGTATTTGTGCCATATATGAATGAGCCAGCCTCAGCCAAGACGAACAACCTGTGGAGATCCGCACGTGACATTTGTCACGTTCTACGCACGTTGACGTCAGCGCGTTCATGTTTCTCAAATCACTTCAAATCACTCCTGAGTCCTAAGTCCTGACCGATTACAGTACGTCCCGCACATGTACTGCACCAACCAACCAAATGATATACAAATCCATATCGCTAACCGCTTTAGGTCTCATTTCATAGCGGCGATTATGCCAAACAGGTAAGCAGTGTCTACCGTACAAAATCCAGTCTTCCGCCCCAAAACAATCTGCTAACGCCATGCTGGGACTCCTGATTTACTTCCGCCGCAATGAAATAAGAAACCGGTATACTCTGTATAGGAAAGTCCCTTGTAAGCTATGATGCTATCCATCAAGCCGTGACCCCTTTTCTACCGTCGCAACACAACCAGAATGCATATCGGAAACAATTCAATGGGGTATTCCGTTTAGCGCGTCGAATTCGCTCGTGGTAGCGGGATTTTTTGACACCAGACAGGGTAGGAAAATGAACAGACAAACTAGTTAAGAAAGACAAAAGGGGATATAAGAAAGCAAAGAAAAGGAGTATACAGTAAAGACGTTAGTGGAAATTCCAAGGAAGAAGGAAATGCTAGTAACACATGAGCTTGCGCCAGAAACTCCGTGAGTATAACCTCTATTCCGAGGGAAGTCACCCAATATGAAATGTCGTCATCGTATTCTTTGCGCATCATCGTGCCTTTAATTCGGGAATACTTAAGTCGTTACAATGTTTTACAGTCCTTGATGGCCCATCATGCCACCCATTCCCTGCATAGCGGCTTGTTGCTGTTGCTGTTGCTGTTGGTGCTGGTGCTGGTGCTGGTGCTGTTGCTGTTGCTGTTGCTGTTGCCGCTGATGCTGATGCTGCTGCTGATGCTGCTGATGCTGCTGATGCTGCTGATGCTGCTGATGCTGCGGATGCGGATGCGGATGCGGATGCGGATGCTGTTGCTGTTGCTGTTGCTGTTGCTGTTGCTGTTGCTGCGGATGCTGCTGATGTTGCTGATGCTGTTGGTGTTGATGCTGCTGCTGCTGCTGTTGTTGTTGTTGGTGCTGCTGCTGCTGTAAAATAATCTGAGCCCGTCGTTGAGCCATATTTTGTTGCAAGACTTGCTGAGCTTGGACAATTGAAGCCTGCTTAATCTTCTCGAGCACTTCTGCAGGAACGTTTTCGGCTCCACTGTATTTGGCAGCTGCATTTCGTAGCATTTGCGCATAGAATTGCCGAGCATGCATCTGAATCTGCGCCTGCAAAGAATTGGCACCCATTTGTTGTTGTTGCTGTTGAGGCGGGCCCTGCTGCTGCCCTTGTGGATGATGGTGTTGCTGTTGCTGCTGCATTTGCATGGCAGCAAATGCTTGCATGTTTGTGTTGTTGCCATTCATCACCTGCCCACTAACCTGTCTCTGCATCGGGTTACCCATTTGGCCCATCCTTGCCATCTGTTGAATCTGTGCTTGCATCTGCGGCGTCATTTGCCTCAGCTGGTTGTTCTGCATATTCTGCTGCAATTGGGCATACTGTTGTGCGAGCTGCTGCTGCTGCTGTGGTGTTAACATGCCACCTTGTTGTTGTTGTTGCTGTTGCTGCTGCTGCATGATTGCTTGTCGTTGCATCATTTGCATGAACTGTTGTTGCTGTTGGGGCGTCATTCCTTGCGTATTTATGCCACCGTTGGCACCACCGTTCTGTAGAGCAGCCAGCTGCTGCTGCTGCTGCTGTTGTTGTTGTTGCACAATAGCTCGTTGATGCATCTGCGCGGCAAGTATCTGTTGCTGATTGTGGTTCATGCCTGACTGGTTCATCATGATATTCTGACCCATTTGCTGTGGATTCTGCGCCATCAGATTCGGCGGCGGGCTTGCTTGCGACATCCGTGGCGTAGCCGACATAGTCTGTCGGTTAATGGGCGTGCCATGAGCCATGTTAGGGGTCGAGCTGGGCATGCGAGGGGTCACGGAAGGATGACTCTGCTGACTACCCCTGGCGGACATGTTATGCGCCATAGGAACTGCCATCTGGCCATTCTGAACAACGGACGCCGGTCGTGGCGGGCTGATCGCCATGCTGGAATTGGTCGGCTGCATGGGCACGCTGTTCACCATGGGTGAGGACTGAGTTTTTGGCGTTCCATGAACGATCATCGGCGATGAGGCAGAAGGAGCTTGTGTCATCTGCGTCTGAAATCGAGGTTGAGCGGCTCCTTGCATGTTCTTAGCCATCGGGTTCTGTCCACCCGCCGCCATTCCGCTGGACAATTTGGTACCCATATTCTTTTGCGTCGGATGAGAATGCTGGGCTGGTTTCAACTGCGGCTGTGATGCTTGAAGTTGCTTTCGTTGCTGCTGACTTTGCGCCTGAGCCTGAGCCTGAGCCTGTGCCTGTGCCTGAGCCTGTGCCTGAGCCTGTGCCTGAGCCTGAGCCTGTGCCTGAGCCTGAGCCTGTGCCTGTGCCTGTGCCTGTGCCTGCGCCTGAGCCTGTGCCTGTGCCTGTGCCTGCGCCTGCGCCTGTGCCTGTGCCTGTGCCTGTGCCTGCGCCTGTGCCTGCGCCTGTGCCTGTGCCTGCGCCTGACTTTGAGCAGCAGAAGCGGCGGCGGCATTACGTGCTGCCAAAGCTTGCCTTTGTTGCTCTTGTCGCATCTGATTCTCGCGCAGCGCAGCCTCACGTCTCTGACGTTCAGCCTCTGCCTGTTGTCTTTGGACTTGCATTAATTGCTCTTGTCTTTGAAGCTGTAGCCGTCGATCATTTTCCTGCTGTTTGATCCTCTCTTCCTCCCTCTTCTCGGCCTGTGTCCTTCGCAACTCCTCGATCAGCTTGAATCTCTCGAATCTCGGTTCGAACGTAGCTGCTCCAGGTTGTGCCTCCGCATCGGCTCCGTTAGCGCCCTGAGCAGGTGAAAAGGTTCCACCCAACCGTTCATCCAGTGTCAGCATATATCTTTCTTGCTCTGCCGCCGCCGCCTCATCAGCAGCCATCTCGGCGACCGTCCTCTTGCGGGTTTTGGGCTGTGGTGGCGGTTCGCAATGGCGTGGATCGGCGAATGCGTCGAGCAGTGCAATCGTTTCTTCAACACCGTAGGTCGGCTCTAAGTAAAGTCGAGGATGAGTTGCTAGCAGTATTTGTGCCTCGGCAGCATAGATGTCGTCATATTCCAGCTCCATCTTCTCTCTCCTAACGCGCTTAGTAGACGGCGGTGGCGGCATGGAATTGAATGTTGGCGTAGGCGGCATAAGCGATAACGGGGTTGACGGTTGGCCAGGGGGGGGTGAATCGGCAGCTCTCTTCCTTGAGCCTTGAGGCGTGCTGACCTTTATTTGCAAATCCTTCTGCAAACTCTCAGGAGTCATGAACAGAACGCAATTGTATTTCCTGGGAGGTGGTGTTGTCTTTTTCTCCGACGAGTCTGTTGGCTTAGCAGGGGCTGGCATGGCCTCTTTACTCTTGATGCCCACTTGCTTTTTCTCTGCCCCGTCAGCGACGCCCTTGGTATCCGTTGCATTATCCAATCCCTGTCCATCTTTTGGGAACGCAGCGTATGGAGATGGTGTTGTATACTGGCTGTAATTATGAATAGAGCTAGGCAGAACACTGTTGGATGTTGACGTGGTTTTCGCGACGTTCTGAGTCTGTTCATTCGACATGTGGTCGTAGACTTGGACGATGAGAGTCCCATCATAGAAAGCAACATCGTTTTCGATGAACTGAGGTAGTAGGTCATGCGGTATTGTTCGTGCTTTGAGATGCTCAATGAAGATCTTCATTGGTGACGAGTATTTGAACATTCCGTCTTGTGCGTCAAACCGGAAGCCGTTCACGTGAAGATGGACAACTAATGATGGCGGACAGCCGTTGAATTTACGTAGTACATCTCTGGCCGTCGGAGCTGCCACACACCGTATGCAAATTAGCTGATCGCTCTTCAAGTGAATACAGATGGATATATGGGAGGCAAAGCCTACCAAAGGGCGGAGGCCCGCCTTCATGATGACCGGTCTCAGTAGAACATGAGCCAGCGCGCATGATTATGCTATTGCTTGAACTTCTGCCTGCTATAGAACTTAAAGTCTCGCGTCGCGCTCGATGTATTGGGCGTATCGTGGAAGCAGTGATGGATCGATCGCCCGCCGAGTTCGGGGTCTGCTTGGCGCTGACAGGAGGGTTTCTATTTGGCAGAGATGGTGACGGCGATGTGTTGAGCGTCACGGCACCATTCGTCAGAATGCCCGGTGGAACAGGTCGCTTGACCTTGGCCGTGCCATTTTGCTGCACAACGACAGGGCTGCCGGGGGCCATGATGGTTCGCGATGCCGCTCGCGACAAGTGACCGATTCCCTAGCGCACAATAGATTGATCGCTGTTTATAGAAATGCAGAAGCTGTGAGCGCAAGTATTCCGAAACGAGCTGGGTCGAACGGCCCTTTGGCGGTTTTATATCGACGAATAAGGATGGAGATGGCGAGTTGATGGTCGGTGCTTGTAGGAGGTATCGGTGATGTGATGATATGTATCACCTCCAGAAGGACTCAAGTGACCAAGAAACGAAGTTACCAATGTACGGAGTAATCAGGTAGTGGGTCGCGGAAGACTCGAGTTTGTTAGACTCCGAGAACAGCCAATGATCAAGCCGCATTGGTGCAGGAGATGAACGAAGAACAGCCTACAGGTATCAGTGAACCACGACAGATAGACAGACGACTCACGAGAAGCATGACGCTTCTGAAGCTGTGTTAAAACAAGCGACGCCGCGCGTGCAAGGTTATCATCGATGGAGGTTCCACAGTGCCTCAACTTGCGTCGTCGCATCCACATGTCACGTGCCCTGTTCTTTGACCCGAAGTTCGAACTGACGTATAGCCATCTCCAAAGGAATAATGATCCAACGTAGGTAGGCCAAGTGTTGACAGATGCATAGTATTCGAGTTGCGCATAGGTACACGTGCAGGAACTGGAGGGTTTTCAATCCGTCGTCCGATCTACTAGTCATCAAATGACCAATCAATGCATACACATGCATAAACCACTATTGAAACATTACCCAAAATCCCAAATATCCAGCTATATATACCGTGTAAATCGTGTCTCATTCTCGTTCCTGAATTCGCCGAACCCAGTCGTCATGAACCCGCATGCCATCAACCACCACAACGCCACGTCCGCGTCCAACTCGCTCAGGTCTTTGCCACCACTTGTGAAGTCCGGACGTCCTTTCGGCCTCGGATTCGCTGTCTGCCAAACCGCCCGATCCCCTCTCAGCCCCGACAACGAGAACAATATCCTGTCGCATCCAAGTCTGTAGATTGTTGACTATGCTGCCATTCTCGCCACTCAGAGATTCCTGGAGATACAGTACGTCGGGTAGAATGTGGCGAAGGATATGATTATGGCCGTGCGATGTGGTGAAGGGTAGAATCGTAGTTTCATTGTCCACCAGGGTCAAAGCTTCGGAGTACACTGCGTGATACGCTGCGTTCGCGGGAGAAATCCTGATCCGACCTTGTCAGCATTGAATCGAAGTAAAAGGTCTGTTGGCGCACCGCTTTCTTGACTTACAATGGGCTCTTCGTCTCCTTCTCGGCCTTCCGGGCTTGATTATCATAAATATTAGGCCACGTTATGCTAGAAGAAGCTGACGGAAACTCACAATCGTCCAATGCCGATTCCTTCAAGTCAGGAGCATAAATTAAAATGTAGAGCTTGATCCTATCAAAGTCGTTGTGCCGAGGGATATGGGATAAAATGGACTGGGATTCTATCAGCTTCGGCGCGTCGGACGTTGGCGTTCTTGATAAGTGGTTTGGAACCTACAGCTAGTTCATGCGTGTCGTCGCCATCAAAGTCGGATACCATTGTGTCGGCCGAGACAACTATGGCAACTGTCTTACGCCTCTTATCTCGGGAAGTGGGAGCACGCTCCTTCTTAGCATCAGCCTCTTCAGACCACGGGTTCTCGCCATAGGCCTTGTCTTCCTCGCGTATCGAAGCCAGTGCTTTGCCCATTGCAGCGCCCGCAGCAGCCACCCCGGCTGCGACTGTTTTACCAGTTGAGTCAAAGAATTGCTGAGGACTCGGAGTTCTTCGTAGCGCACCAGACATGCGAGCCCCCCATCCAGGTGCTGAGGTGAGATCGGTGTAAACCACATCGTCGGCTCGCTGTGCATCTTGTCGCGATTGCTGATCGGGTGCATTTAGATCGCGGCTCGATGCGCCATACGGCGGGTTGTCACCGTAGTCCGCGACGTCGTAGTCCAGGCCGGGCTCGTGATCGACGGCATTCTCATTCTCTTCATCGCGCTGACTCCATACCCAGACGACCAGACCGGCTGTTGCCAGTGTGACTGTGACAGCGAGAGGGATCCAGTGGCTCCAGACTCCTCGTCGCGAGGATCCGCGGTCGTTTGGTGACATCTATTCAGAAAAGGAGTGTCGCATTTCCGGACAGCAGTCCAGCTCGGCGATACAGCCCGAGATGTGCTGAGACTCTCCAACGAATAGAGATGTGTCGCGAGACCTGTAAATCGCTTGTAGAGTAATCTGTAGATCAGAACGATATCGTAGCTTGTTGCTTTGCCGCGGTTCAGGTCACGCACGTTGTATGCAGCAGCGCATTCGGCATCCGGTGGTTGGTGCGTAATCGCTGATGTCAACAATAGGGTGGAGCCTCGGATCACGCAGCCCAGCAACCCAACGCTCCAAGCCTGCCATTATCGATTACAAACCTCCTCCGTAGTACGGAGTACATACCAGATGTCTCAGCCACATAGCTCCCCCAGCACGCCAGCCCAGCCACAACTGCCCCTCACGCCCAAAAGGCAAAACCACCAAAGCGGCTTTGGCGCCGGCAACAATTCTGCGAGCTGTGAATGACTCTTTTGCCAAATCGCGAGCTACGTATTCCTTGGATAGCCACGACAAGTCCCCTAAAGTAGCAGCGGCACTCCCCCGACCCTTAGCGACGAGGACTAGACTGTCATACATCAAGCGAACAGAGCGAAACCCGTCGTCCTGAAAACCGCTTGACAAAAAATACAATCCCAACAGCACGTGGCCAAATCGCGGCCGGGGCAGCATTCACAATGCCCCACGCCATGTCGATGCCCTCAACGGGGCTTCAGGCGCTCATCCTCTGCGGTCCAGGATCGTCCTTTTCGACCTTTACGTTAAATCCTGATGAGAATCCTAAAGCTCTGCTGCCGATCGCCAACCGGCCGATGGTCTGGTATCCCATTGAGTTTTGTCATCGCATGGGCATCACAGGTTCGTTCTGATGATTCGGGCTCCCCATGTTGTAGCGCGCTCTTGGACTGAGAGATCATGTTCTTTGCCGAGGTTTTTCTTGCCATGTTCAAGATCGTGATTGGTGCCGTTGCCGTTGTTGTTGGATTTCCGCTGCTGCTCTTGTGGACAATCGTCTAATAATACCTAGATATCACACTTATATGCCCTCCATCAGCCACCAAGGCCATGAACTCAGCGTTCAGCATAAATCCCTTCTTAACAGGCCTCCCTCTCCCACGACCAGACATCCTCTCCCCTCAAGACTTGGACCTCAACACAGGAACCGCGGAAATCCTCCGCCTGCCAGAGATCCGCGATCTCGTCAAGTCGGACTTTGTCGTTCTCCCGTGCGACTTGGTGTGCGAATTAGGCGGTGACAAGCTCCTGCAATCGTGGATGGTCAAGTCGGCGAGTCTGGCAGATCTACTCAGCGGTGGAGACTGCACAAAAGCCACCGAGGCGTCTCACAGCGGAGGCCTGGGAGTCTGGTACGACACGAAATCATCAACGCCGGTGAAGGGCGAAGAGACCGACTTCATCGCCACAGCACCTCTGCAGTCCTCGAACGGAGGCACCGATAAGGAATCTGCGTTTTTGTCTCTCTCGGAATTGGTCTATTCTATGCCGACGGATTCGTTGAACGACCTCATGGAGGAGAAGAAGTCTTTACCGATTCGACACGGGCTTTTGCGAGCACATGCCCGATTGCGAATGTACACTACCCATCGCGATGCGCACATTTATATATTCCCACGCTGGGTTATGGATTTCGTCAATAAGAACGAGCTTCTGGATAGCATTGGAGAGGACGTGATAGGGTGGTGGGCCAAAGCAGGATGGCAAGCTGGGCTTGCTGAGAAGTTGCAGATGCCCACTCGATGTGGCAGCAGCAGCACGGCCGAAGAAGACGATAACGACTCGATGTCGAGTAGCGTCAGCTCTTCACAGGGCGCAGACACAAAAGGCCCAGGAAAAGCACCAGACGCGAGTAAAGCAGCTGACGCTGCTGGCAATTCGGCATGGCATCTTGACTCACAGACAAACAGCACCAATGTACCCCCGTTCCTCGCATACATTCATTCGAACCAAGTGGGACAAGAAAACGCACTCACGATCCGTCGAGTCGACACCGCTCAGCTCCTTCTCGCCACGTCACTACAACTAGCCAAGCTCGAATCAATCGAGGAGGTCGGCCCTGAGACAGCCTCTCCCTTTGCACATGCCCGAAAGGTTGCTTATCCTGAGGGTGTGAAGCCCCGCACCACTATCACCAAGGCAGATAGCCTGATAGCCGAGAATGTGACCGTAGAAGAAAAGACGGCCATCAAGGAATCCGTCGTGGGAGCCAACTGCCAGATCAAAGAGGGTGCCAAGCTATCTCAGTGTCTCCTGATGGACGGCGTCGTTATCGGAAAGGGCTGCAAACTGACAAAGTGCATCTTGGGAAAGAGATGCGTTATCGGGGATTACTCCGTCCTGACAGACTGTGAAGTCCAAGAGAACTTGTTGGTTGAAGCAAAGAGTAAGTAGAAATATTCCCGTTTCCTTTTGACATCTGTTGCATCACAGGCTCGAAATAATGGGCACGATGATGCTTCTTTCAAGACGCACGCCGCGTATTTGACACAATGTGCTGTATTACTAGTCGATTGCTAACGAGCTTTTTTTTCTTTTCCTTCAGCCGAGGACAAAGATAATAGACTCATGAGCTCTGAGGGTCTGGAGGCAACCGAGGCGGAGATGAATGAGATTCTCGATGATGTCGATCGCGAACTGGCAGCTATCGCGGATGATGCTGCCGAGGACTAAGCGGAGCGCACCATGAAACGGCAGTGTTGCATTCCATCATTTCGTTCGACAACGAAAGAGGGGATGTAGATGAGAAAATGATGTATAGTGGTCGCAAGATAACAGCTTCACACCTACAAAAACAAAATAGATACAAAGTCTTGCCATTCAACTTCATCTTTGAGATCAGTTCTTCATCTTTGAGATCAGTTCTCCGCCCGAGTGTTATTTATGAACCTTAAGCGCTTCTGCTTCATCAGTTGTGAGTCGTGACCGAGCTGCCCATAGCAAGGTACATATGTCTGCGCTTCTCCTCTCCTCAAACTGATGGTGAAGCAACCAACACTGCCGATAAAAGGCCAGTTCTGTGACAGGAGGAAATTGCTACGGCCATCATTCCGGCAATCGTGCTGCCGGAATCCGAAACGAGCCGCTGTGATTGGGAACAAAAAGCATGCCTGTGTGTGATGTGCCAGTGAACGGCCATTCCAGGGGAAGGAGAAAGGTTAGGTAACCTGGAATGTGTAGCATTCCGTGTGTTGACAAAGGCTGGCAGACAAATCGGGTTTCCCCGCCCTGCCCCGGGGAACAGAGAGGCCACTCATCTCTTTGTAATCAAGTCACATTGCATGGCAGGCGCCCCTAGTCTTCAAGCATAGGTAGGTACAGTACATACCTCATCGATATGTACCGTATACCATCGGCGGTCCAGAGGCTCACTATATCCGTACCTTGGATATGCGGATATACGACTTGCAAGTCTGCGGGGTTGGGGGACTTGTTGTAGGTACGTATCTGGGGGATATTTTCCCTGCCAAGAACGGAATAGTCTGGTGGGTGCTTCCGCGCTACCTGGACCGTCATAGACGACGGGACAGCAATTCAGGCAAACATGAACGACGTGAACGCGTTTCTTTGGAGTATTCCTTTGGCAGCGAATCAGCCACATGAAGGGACGCCATGTCAAAAGGCGACGGGATGCACCAGGGCCGATTTCATTCAGAGCAATAACGCACCCTGTGAAGGGATGTATGTGTATGGATTTAACATCCCGTGACGAAAAGCCATCAGATAGTGGACGATGGCGGAGTCAGTCCCAGGGATAGGGTACGGCAGCCTGCAGGGCACACGTATACATATGTCAAGATATGCACATAAGCTCAACAGGGGAATATCGGCCGACGGTCTGCCCTGAGATGCATGTCCAGTAGCGTCGACTGGTCTGGTGTTCTTCGGAGGATTTCGCTCTCGATCCAGCTCTCCACAATGTCCCTTCGTGGATCCAGTGGCCAGCCCGCGTCTAGTTTGAGTACAAAAAGAAGACATATTATGTAGTTTATTCATCCCTGTGGCGGCTCCAAATGGCATCCCGGTTGGCAGCTGACTTGTTTCGTGACCACCTCGGCCGCCAGAAGGTGGTCGACTTCGATCATGGTAACTGCTCAGGTAGTTACTAGGATCGAAAGCCCCTCTGCGTGGGATGGATACAATCGCGCGAAACAATTTCGGAAAAGGCTCCCGAATGACGACAACATGCTTTGGACAGAGCTGCCCACCGACAGCCGAAGAAAATGATGGCAGGTGCCAAAATGAATACATAGTGCTTGTGTTTAACAAGTTACAGCACCTCGTCGCCTCAGTGGCTGAGACTCAGGAGGAGGCCTCGCAGACTGATGATATGGTGCCCACGCCTGGCAACCATTGTGAGTTGTTTGAGCATGGGCATAATGAAAAAGGAGGGATAGTCGGCGTATCAGGGTCGCGGAGATATCGCGCGGCTGCTTCTACTCTACAAGGACGAGCGTGTTGAGCCGACGCTTGGCAATGATCTAGCCCTCGTCTTTCAACGATTGCGGCTTTCACTGAGTCGAAGAATGACGCGACATAGCTCGAAAATCGCAGCCTCAAAGCAGGTATCATGCTGAACCAGCCACCCACCCACTGGCGGAACTTTTCCAAAAGAGATTGAGAACGAAGGCTGCTGAATGTTTGAGGCAACAAGCCAGAAAAGGCCAGGCATCCCGCCAACAAGAAAAAGCTGCTATTTTCACCCATGTCGATCTAAGTCACGAGACGATAAGTTGCCACTGGTTCCATGGGAGCCAAAGACTCTGTGTAGCCGCGCCGTGGACCCTAGAGCCAGGTAGGCGGAGAGTGATCCGGCTGTTACACATCATGGATAAGCAGCTGAAGAGAGGTGAACATGTCTAAGAATGGCAATAGTATCAACCACTCGATGGTGCAATGCTTGAGCGCCATGATCGAGCATTTCGAGCTTGTTTCTCGAGGGCTGCCGAGGGTAGAGGGCAGAGGGCAGAGAATTGGGCTGAAGGTTCCATATTGTTTTCCTCCCGTGTAGTCACGGTCTGTATGAAGCTAAAAGCTAGGATGACCAACTACGTGCACCTCAGTTGCAGGTATCACAATCTCAATCTTGTTCCCTGAACGAGATGGTATAGTAGAACATTCTCCTGAATTACCCCTTATGGCAGCGTAAGACCTACAGCAGCGCCGGACTAGCCTTGCCATTTCCCGTTACTCAGGTACGTCAGGCGCGCCAGGGCTGCCATAGAGGTCGAAAATGATCCTATTTAATGATCATACGTGAGTGAGCAAGTGAGTGTTAGAGTGCATGCGTGAGCGCGTGTGTGATAGTTACTGACGAGTCCCCTGGCACCGCTCTTCAGAGACCAATAACTGCAAATAGAGGTGGGGGGCAACAGAGAGATGCCCTTTTGCCCTTCTGCCCTTCTATGTGGTCTCAATTTTAGTAGCAAGGCTAACGGACTTAGCAACAGTCGACCTCTGATGTGGACACTGGAACGCCTTGGTGAGGAGCAGTTGTCTCACCAGACTCTGAATGTTTTGAACCACAATTGCGCCAATTGGCCATCCATTAAAACACCGGGAGATATTTGTCATGTACCGCAGTTCATGCTTAGAGATGGCAGAAGTCATGAATTGGATGCCAAGTTCCTGAACACCACGCTGGTCATTGCTTCGGCGATAGGGACTGATGAGCCTGTGGCGCCGATAGCTTCGACATAGCATCCAGAATCTGCCTCCCTCACAGGAGACGGAGAGAAGTCGACTGAAAGATTCCGGCTCACCCCACCCCCGCTGATTAACTTGTTTCCAGGTTGCGCGGCTGTGGCTTATACATCTAGGAGCCTTGGCTCAGGAACAGCGGGAACAGCAGCCGCGGATATCAGAGCATCATTGCGGTGGCTTGACAGGGCCATTTCCAGGATCGTCGGCAAGGCGGACGTGCAGTGCAGTAAGCACCAGCAGCTGGGGAACAATGGAACCGGATTGTTATTTGGTATCATCTTGCTTGCCTCTTTTGCTTGTCTTTGGCTCGCCTTAAACCCGTATAGCTTCCCTTGGCTTGCCGTTTCCTTGCCTCTTTCAGACAAAGCAGTGGCAAGAAGGCACATCGGCACATCTAGTAACAGTGGTAGTCAGATACCAAGTGTGTGGGACGCTAGCAAACGGCGGGCAACTAGGAGAAGCAGGGGCTCCTCTACCAAGGTGCCTACATACGTTATATGCATCAACTTGCGATGGTGTCCCAGCAAGAACGGCTTGGCTTGCAGGTGCTGGGAAATAACGAGTAGCGTCAATGGGGTCGTGAGCAGTGTATGTATGTAAGTGCAAACATGCAGTTACGAGCACATCACCGGCGTCCCTCGGACAGACAGCCGGGCGTCTAAGCAGCAGACTGCGTGTAGCGGAGGAAGCGTGAAGCGCGACAGTGTGAAGGCGTTGAAGCGTGGACCGTGGCTGGCGACGTGGAGTGAGATTCCCAGGGTGGGGCCCCACTGTGAGGAATAGGATGTGCCCACTCGACCAACCCTTGCCCCTCAAACCCTGTCTCAGCTCCCTCCACCCGCACCAAACCGCAGGTGGGTCCAGCTGTGAGTCCACCGAACCCCGCTCATATGCATGCACTTCTTCCAACAACGGCCAACGAGACCATCGACAAGTTACAGGTACCTTAGCAACGACGCCCAACGACGCATCCCAGTAACTTCGCCAGCTGCTTTATGCAGGCATACAGGTCCGCGATCACTGCGCGCTTCGTCCGTCCTTTTCTGGCCGTGTCCCTATGCCGGAAAGATGTTCGTCATGGCGTCCCGCTCGCGATATCGTCGACCGGGTTCAATCTTGGCTTACGCTTCACATCTCTTCCCCATCTTTTTCAACCGCTCGACGAGTCCTCGACTTTGAGCCTGGAGGAAGTTTGAAACAAGGGTCAAGAATATCCAAAACATCACTCTATGGTCCCGTCGGGTCCTAGACAAAGAATCCCGCCCCGACGCCCTCCTCCTCGATCGGCAACCCCATCGAGATCTGATGAGCTTGAACCACCTCTCCTCTCCATCCACTCTTTTCCCTGCACAGACAGTACACGCCATCTGACTCTTGGCGTGTCTCTCTCCCAGCACCACCAAAATGTCTTCTCGATCTATCTACACTGTGGAATGTCTTGGTCTGGTTGACATCTTCCTCCACAGCTCATTCCATCTCGATAGTATATCTTCAGGGGCTTCCTTCCTCTGAACATGGAGAAAACATTCCCGGCCAGATTCACTCCTTCATCGCTGGCAGTCCGCTCGTTATCCCATCGTCTTGCACTTGGCGTTCTTGTTCAACACCAAGCGTGCTCAAGTCGCTCTTGAGCTTCGGATTAGCAATCTGTCTACTGGACGCATCCCTCTCCCATCTTTTACACAGCGCGAGAGAGATCTCCTTCATTTATCCCACACCCCTTGCTCGACTAATACACACCCCAAAAAAACTTGATTTCGTCTCCCATCAATCATCGCCGCCATGCAGTTCGAGTCGGATTTCAGGTTCGACATGGATGACAGCTTCAGCATGTGCAGCCAGACCATATCTGTTCCTTCGAGAGGAACTAGCTTTTCGTCCGCGTCATCCTCTGTGTACGAGCCCTTCACTCCTACCTCTCGACGATCCACGCCAAACGAGCTCGCACTCGACTTCGATGGTAACTACGCTTCCTTTGGCGGCCCTCACCATGGAGAGCTGGCTTCACCTTCATGCCACATGTCCAGATACATGTTTGGTGCATCGGTCAAGCCAGAGCCCGAACGTTTATCATTCAACGAGACAATTTGTTCGACGCCCTTGAGAAAGGTGGAGGGCTTGTCAACGCCGGATTACGAGCAGATGCTCGACATGAACATGGCATCGAGACAGTCCATGGGATCCATGACTCCTTCCGGAACCTTCCCCATGTACACCATTTCTCCGACAGCGATGGGGCCAGCGTCGTTCATGGTGACTCCTTCGCACTGTCTGTCAGGGTCCGATGTAGCGGATTCATCCGCATCATGGTGTTCAAACGAGAGTCCCGTCTCCTTCTTTCCGCAAAGAAGTCTAGGATCAATGGAGAGAAGTCTAGGATCAATGGAGATGGAAACTCTGGATCTGGACAGGCAATCACCGCCGTCTCCTCTGCAGGCCTACCACATACATTGCCCTCCTTCTCCCGGCCAGCTCCGTTCCCACCGCAAGATAATGGTTCATGAGGTTCAGCGAAAGACGACGGAACTGCAGCGTGCACACATTCGCGAGTCCCGCAAACTCGGTGGTGGCAAGACGGACGGCACGGATGTGGACGTGGTTCGCCGAGCCATGTGCAAGTGTGATTACGAAGGATGCCACAAAGCCTTCCGACGCAACGAGCACCTGAAGCGTCACAAGCAAACGTAAGTTGTCGAAAACGCCCACATTGCAACAGAAAAGGATCGGGGCGTGGATTTCAAACAAAAACTATACACTGGCTAACATCCCCTTCTAGCTACCATGGTGAAGGCCCTAATCGATTCCAATGCGAATTCTGCGGAAAAAACCAGTTCAACCGACAGGATAATTTGAACAACCATCGGAAGCTACACGCCAGACCCAACAGCAGAAACCGTGGCGTTGAATTCATTCCGGCATCCGTCCCTGTCATCGAGCAAGAGGAGCGCAGCCGCAAGCGCAGGGCTCCCCCAAAGTCCAAGACCAGCGACAAGCGGGGCAGCGAGTTTTGATCTCTTCTCTCTCAGGCCGTATTCTTGGTGGCACAAGTTAACTTGCTTTGGGGTCGACGTTGGCGGGTGGGGCGCCAAACTCATGACAACCAAAACATCCCAAGACAACATCTCATGTGCTGTCCCAATCTGGAACGGGTGCCACAATCGGGAAAAGAATGGCTGAATGCATTAGGCCTGGTGCTCTTAAAGAGCTGGAATCCCGGAGCCCTGTCATCTTGGCCCTGTCACCCTCAAGTTTGTGGACGGCTCATCGAGCCTCGCATTGACGCACCACCAACCAAGTTGCATCACGAAAGACGCAATCCTTTTTGTGCGAATGAAGCGCACCGCCTTTTCTTTCTATTCACAAACTTTCTTGAAAAGAACTACTCGAGACATAATCGTTGTTACCATCATCGTTATCATCATCGTCATTACCATCTTCATTGCCACTATCGTCACACGGTCACAGTCACAATACTCCTTTATCTTCTTTTCTTATTCTCCGCAGCTCCTTTCGTTTTTTTCTTTCCGTGACCATTTTTAACTTGATTTCATTTTGAACACCTCTTTGCTTTCGGGTTTTTCTTGGCGCACACGGGTTTGCTTTGTTTGGACTTTTGTCTTTCCCCCCGGAGGAGGGGTTGCAAGTCCAGTTTGATATCCAGGGAGGATAACGTTGGCGCTTTGGTTTCTTTATATTCAGCCGTTGTAGGCCATCATTTTGGGAGGGCCCGGATGGGGGGATTCAACAGTACCTACGGGAGGGAGGGCGTTTGTGTTGTGGGAATATGAGACGTGAGCAACACGCTCCCAAACGGGTACTGGAGTCCCGGACAGGGAAAGAGGGAGTATGCTGCTTCACCATCAATGGAAACAGACGGAAATGCGGGCCGCGGCCCATCGACAGCATTGGTCGTGAATTATGAAGTGAGAGCATTCCAAGGCATCGCCGTTTCTGGCACGAGTCATGGGTACCACCATTTCATACAATACGTGCGCGCATACGTACACAGTGTGCTCTTGGATCAAGGTGGTGTACTTTACAGCTTTTGGATATAGTCCCTACTCTTCAGTACCATATCGAGAGAAGAAAAGTCTTTTTTTTTCTTTTTTGTTTTTTTTTCTTTCTTCTTTCTATGTCTCTTTTTTCATGTTTTTTCGCCTTCTTTTTTTCCTACCTACATACCTTACTCTTTTAATCTATTTGGAATAAGTCGGAATCTTATCGTGCAGCTGCTTCAGCCTTGTGCGCTTGACATGACGCAATGGCACAGCCATCTATCTACCTATCTACTCCGTGGCTTGGCTCCATCCCTTCTTTGCTTGGGTATGCATATGCACACTTGCGCTCGCTGTACTGACGCTGCACGTGCAGACCTGTACACACAGAAGTCAACCTTGGTGCGCTGGCTTTTCGATCTGGACGATTCGTAATCCAGTGGAACAAACATTCGTGCGTGGAGCGCCAAGATCACTCAATTTGTTCGTTCGCTGGTAAGTTCAGTTTCAGTCTGAGCCTAGAAGTAAGACAGGGGCATATACGTATGCATCGTACGAACTACGAAGCACAAGTCTTTTTTTGCTCATGACGGTCTTGTGCTTGCAGTCTGGGTTGGGTCGATCTCGTCTGGTATGGCCTGCTAACTTGACCCCGACTTCGACTACTAAATAGAGCAGCTGCTCTAGGCTGCATTACGCACAGAGGATAAGATACCCAGGCACGGCGCCCGACGGAAACTGCGAACCGGGGAGTTTGATGTCTTGGATCTGGGGCCCGGGTCATGCTTTGTTTTACGCACGTCCAGTCCTCAGCAATCGGATGCACTGCGTTGGATCCAAGATCCTGGAAGAGAAACTGTTTCCTCACTGGTTTTCACTGGCCCCTCCCCTGTCTGAGTCACCAACCCTTCCCCTTCTTCCTCTCCGGAATTATCTTTCCCACTCCCTCCCCTCACTTTCCGATCTTTCCGACCCTCTTCTGTACAGGGTTTCCACAACTGTGTTTGAAGACTGTCATTAGTCCCGGCCGTGATGCTTGGCTTGACAGCTGTCACTGGCTGAGGACGACCGGGTTGACGTTGCAGTCTGGCAGGTACAGGGAACGAAAGACTGAGCGAGATATCGGAGTTCAACCCATGAGTGTTGCATGTCGAGCATTAAAACAAAAATGCCTGCGTTACATTTTGACTCGAGGAGCTTTTTGGCGGCGGCGAGCATCGTATCATCGTTCTGAGACCCCGCGAACTCTGACCCGATCCGACAACTGCATACATATCGTACTGTACGTTCCTGTTCGTCATGTATGTACGGTTCTTCAGTGGTCACTCGTCACTCGTCACAGTGTCACTTGCTTGGCTTTTCTGTCAGTTCAGGACTCTAGTCCAGTCAGTCCAGTCCAGTCGTCTTGTCTTTTCATCTCCACACCTTTCCCTCCCGAGTCCCCACGGCCACGGACAACTTGCAGTTGGGAATGAGCGTAATTTCAAATAGGTGCATCATCCGGGCCACATAACCTATGATTACCATTTTCAGTGAGGACTGTGCATATACTTTCTCAGCCATACGAGTTAGCATATCGATACCACCTGGCACCAGCCTGGAGCTGCCGAAGTCTAGCAAGTTACGGGACACGGCTAAAGACGATGGGCAGTAGGTATTAACTCATTCAACTCATGGCCGAGCGCGAGGTAGACGAATTCGGAATGGAGGCAACGAGGTACCAGGTTGACTGCGCGTTTCTCCCACAGACTTCCAGAAATAGATAGTAAGATACATGGAAGAGTGCAGCTGTGTACTGAGTTGGTTCAACTTGGTTGTATGTGCTATGCCTGTGTGGGTAAGAAAGATGCAGTGCAGTGTGTGACCCTTCCCGTGGGGTTATTACAAGTTTGGTAACATCCTTCTTTCCTTTTTCTTTCTTCGTATTTACGGTCTCCAGCCTACAGGAGAATTTCTCCTTTACGTTGTAGAGAGGTAGCAGTCGGCTGAAATGTGGGGGGCGCGTGCATCTTTTGAGCGACACTGCTGTGCGCAATTTGGAAAATCAATGGTGCAGCTTTCCTTCCTTTTTCTTCTCTCCTTCTACCAGTACCTAGCACCACCAGGTTGCCCGCGAGACACTGCCAATATGCTTCGCCGTCGTTCTCACGATAGCAGCAGCCTAGGAGGGGCGCAAACAATGGGACAAATCATCTGTAGACTGTGTGACTGTGTCCACTGTGTCATTCTAATTTCTCCGGGCCCAGTGCTCAGGAGTCAGCCCTGGCGAGGGCGTATTGCTCCCGCACACCAGAGATGCCTCTGTATCGCTGGCACGTAGATTTGATGACATTTGGACAGATGAGTTATTGAACGCTCGGCCATTCCTTTTACCCGACTCAGGACTGTACAAGGTCCGGAAATGCGAAATGTCTTGTAAGTTGTCATGAGATCTTTGGAGCCAAGACATCCGAATCAATACAGCGGTTCGTGTTGCGTCATTTCTGTCGTCATGCTCTTAGCCAGATTGCTCCTATCTTGCAGTACCTATACATGTATTCTCGTCACCGATCATTGAACAGACTCGTCACTCAACGAGTCAACAGATCCACATAGGCGGTCTAAGATAAGACTGAATACCTGCTGAGTTGCTGCGTAGATATGCCGTAGAACGAGTAGAGATACGTCGAGGGGATGTATCTTGCCAGTACACGCCGTCATCAACATTGAATGCTGACGTTTCTGCTCCTCGTCTACGGTCTCCTTGTCGACCTATCCTCCAAATTATCCTTTTCAATTTTGGGCTGACGCGACCGTCTTTGATGAAGTTTGAGCGTCGATCCCCAGCGGCGATTACATATGCGGTTTGGTGCGCCCAAGAGGTTTAGGTACCCGGTTGGCTTGTACAGGCCCAACACCACATTGGACCCATAATGAATCACCACACCTATTTATTTCACTTTTTCGCAATCTGGCCATTTAAAATGT
>SRPQ01000460.1:0-19206 GCA_018360075.1 Claviceps cyperi
AAAACCCGAGCTTCCACTCCACGGGCAAGATCGTTCGCCTCCACGAATCGTTGATGAAACATGAATCCGCCGCCCTCATCCAGATGCGCACAGAAAAGATAGGCCTTCGCAAATTTCTCTTCTACCGCAAGGTACCAGACGTGGATTCACCCTTGTGCGAGTGCTGGGAGGGAACTGATGACCACTACCACGTCATTCTGGACTGCTCCGCGACCGCCGCGACCTAAGGACGGCCCTGCACAGCCCGAAGCTTGCACCACTGCTGTTTCAATGGATGCTTCGCACAGGCCGCCTGCAACAATTTTCCCTCGCGACCGAGTTGAAAGAGAGATGGGAAGAAGAAGCCGCAGCGGACGGACCCTGCCCAGGACTGATCAGTGATGAGGCACGTATCATGGGGAGGAGTGGGGATTTCCTTCCAGCCAGCCACGGTGGGGTTTTCTTTTCTTTCCCAGCGCACCATCCAGCGACTGCCGCGCCGATCACCGGCGAGCAGAAAAACTTTTAAGTATGTAATAGGAACCGCGGTCGGACCAAATCGGCCCGATGCATAGACCCACGATAGCATAGAGGTTTTCCTCCCTGTCCTAGGGGTTTTCCTCTATGAGTCATCATGTAGAGGTTCTAGAACTGGGCAAGCTCAGGCCAGCCTAGCTAGTGTATCTAAATATTATGAATAACATAATGCGGTACATATGTATATATTCATGAGTCCATGACCAGCTTACAACAAGCATACCTACATACCTAGGTACCTAGGTCTATAGACAATCTGATCGGCATTCCTGGTTATAACTTGATGGAAGTCCATTCCCAAGGGCCAAGGCTGACTGTGAAGTTAAATCATTGAGCAATTCGTGCACTTTGCGCGCTTCGGAGGGACCCAATCTTTACTCTCAAGGAGCGTTGATCAATCAACGATGAGCGCCAAGAAATGAGGCCTGATGCAAGCATAGATGCGGCACTCTACTCCGTATATCACTTTTGGACAGCTAAGGCAGGCACGGCCACCCAACTGCACTTGATAATCTTGATGTGATGAGGTGATGACGTCGTAGATTTCGCTCTGGGTTCCGCCAACGACATCATCATGTTCATCTGGCGCAACGCAATTCTGAATCATTAAATATCAGCCACCCAAGAAGCTGTCCTTCAGTATAATTCTCCCGCATCTCGATTCATCGCACTTGAAGAATTTTCGTAGGCTGCTTTAAGTTGCCCTGTTCAAACCACGCATCAACAATATGACAGGGAATTCCGAGGACAGCAAGCCCGCCCGGTACGAAGAGGGGCAACCAGGGTCACATCAGCTGAACGATCCCAGTGAGTTTGAGATTTCGCATTCTCTGGAAACCAACTCGTATTAATGTGAGAACAGAGGACCAGAGATCGATCGCCAACCGTCTGGCTGCTGAGGAGGTATGCACCCAAACTCAAATATAAGCTACGTCGGCTGACAGCAGAGCAGAGGCAAGGAGAACCTCAAGATGATCCCGAGACTGCGGCCTTGAAAAAGGATCCGACACTTCCTGTACGTCTGCATCTCAAATTGGCAAACCAAATCTTCGGCACCTAACTACTTGCGCAGGCGAAAATGCACGGCAACAAACCCAGCAGGGGAGCAGAGATCGACGCACAAATTGCTGCCGAGGAAGAGGAAGAACTGAAGCAAAAGGGAAAGGCTTAGGCTAACAAACAGACATCTCACGAATGACGATAGCGCTTGAAGGCAATGCGCAGTTGCTAGAGTGCAGTGACTGGCGCATCCATTCCCATCGTGGTTGTCGCAGCGTGCTGCAAGAGGCCATTCACGATACACACAATTCACTTTTGAGTCGAGTTCGGAAACTGAACAATGGATCGTCGTCAACGCGGACAATACTACAGTCAAATGCATGCATGGACTACGTGTTTGTAAATTGGAATCTGTTAATTAAATGCCATTAGTATATGTTTTTGACAGATTTGGCTCATGAAGATTGTGCAATAAAAAAAATTGTTCAGAATATGTAAGAAATTGAATTTCACTTGTCCGGTGAGTATAGCTACTCCGGCGAAAGAGAGCCACCCAAAGGTATCAATCGCAAATTTTTTTCATCAGGAGAATGTCAGGAATAGGAAGTAAATTAGTACGCGCTTACCGTTTTCAACTCATCAAATTCCGGCCATCCTCGATTAGAAATGATGCATGTTACTGAGCATTGTTCAAGTTGCCGCAAATCGCTGCATGACTTTTTCGGAGTGAAAGGTTATCAGTCGTTGAAAAGAGGAGTGTAGAAATAAAAACTTGAAGTCGTTTGTTCGAAGCCACGCGGCTGGTCCGTGCGTATTAAGGTGGCGGACCAATGGCGGCGCTAGGGGAAACCAAAATTCCGGAGGCTTTTGGCTTAGGGCACAGGATTGATTTCTGCCCACACCCAAATAGCCGAGCCGACCAAAAAGTTATTGGTGACTTCCGCGGTGTGGCAAGCGACAAGTCTCCATCAATCCAACGAACGACAACTCGTCTTCGACTACTGGTATGAATATTCACGCGCCTCACAATCAAAAAATTGAAAAAGACTGCAAACGGCCAACTTCGACTTAAACGACTGACGCATATAAATTAGAACACGGTCAAAATGGGCGAAGCAGTGATTGAGGGATCCAACTGGCGCCTCGTCGAGGTCGGCCGCGTTGTTGCCATCAACGGCGACCACCCTTACGCTGGCAGACTGGCAGCCATCGTCGAGATCATCGACCACAAGCGAGTATGTTGATCGCACGACGGGATGAGGAGGAATCCGATGCGCTCAAAGCGCTGGCTTGAACAGAAGATTATTTACTGATTTTCGCAGGTTCTCGTCGACGGTCCTTCCGCTGACCCCGCCCTGTCTGTTCCTCGTCAATCCGTCCCCCTCGCCAAGTGCCTGCTTTCTCAGTTCGTCGTCGAGGGCCTTCTCCGTGGATCCCGTAACGGTATCGTCAAGAAGCTTTGGGAAAAGAACGAGATCGATGCCAAGTGGAAGGAGAGCAACTGGGCCAAGAAGCGCGACCAAATCCAGAGGAGGAAGAACCTGACCGACTTCGACCGCTTCAAGGTTATGCGACTCAAGAAGCAGCGACGATTCGAGGAGCGCAAGGCTTTGGCCAAGGTCAAGGCCTCCGCATAATTGGTCGGAGCGGATGCTGGAGCGAATTGCTAGGAAGGAGCAGGAGGATTAGGCGGGATGTAACATCTCGGAACTGGAAGCTGGTACATGAACGAGGTGCATGGACCTGGAAGATATCAGGGAGGCAGAAGAACGCTCTCTGGAACGGGAGCAAAACAAATATGACGGCACCAGGAGGAGCCACGTATTACATCCCATCATATATCGATGAGAATCTGGAATGAAACGAACAATAAGACATGGGCGGTAGCACAACTTTGACCACTGGTGAAATGTTGACGAAAACAAGGAAGTTTCCATGATGAGAGAATATTCGTGCAAACCGGTGTGCGCCACTTAATTAAGATTTTGCATGCGTAATTGAAGTTATCCATATTTTTCTACAATTTGCCCTGGCGACAAGTACAGTCATACATGATTGGAAATTTTTAACTGCCTTGGCACGTCACTCGACGACAGGAGGTCTACGGAGCATGTACCTACGACAGAAAAAAGTGACTGCCTAATTGGGCTTAGCGGAGCTCATCCACCAAACCCTAGAATTTCTCTGCGTCGCTGTTCACCAGCACAAAAGACTCGAGTAGAATCAACCTTTTGAAGCCAAATTTAGACAACTACGGCACAATACACCGGTAAGTGCTTCATTGCTTTCGCAGCCCAACGGAATTCTTGCCCTTGAAATTGAGTGCCAGATGGTGTTTTTCGCGATCACAAAAAAAATCACCTGACTCCCAGGCGACCGTAGGAAACTAACGGCCATGTACCCCTCTAGTCAACAAGAAAATGGCCAACCCCAGAATCGAGGAGCTCCCTGATGAGGAGACTCAGAGGCCTACTGTCGAGGAGCAGGAGGACAGCAGCGATGAGTCCGATGCTGAGGATGGCGAGGGCAACTTGCCTGCTGGCTCTACTGCCGTAATCCACAACCGCAACGAGAAGAAGGCTCGCAAAGCCATTGAGAAGCTGCACCTCACTCGCGTCCCTGGCATTACCCGAGTCACTCTTCGCCGACCCAAGAACGTACGTTGAAAGACATCCGAACGACCCGCCCGTTCCCATGTCCGTGGGCTTGGTAGGAAAGGACATTCCACACAGAGCTTCGGAAGCTGATACGAGCTATCTCCAGATCCTTTTTGTCATCAACAACCCCGAGGTCTACAAGTCTCCCAACAGCAATACCTATATGTAAGTCCCAACAAAGCATGAAACCCTGCAGAAGGGGCTTTACAAGGCAATGAAAAAAACAATCTAACCTGTGCACGCAGTGTCTTTGGTGAGGCCAAAATCGAGGATGTGAATGCCACCGCCCAACAGGCCGCCGCTGCCCAGATGGCCGCTGCCAACGCTGAAGGTGACCACGCCGGTCACAACCACGGCGAGTCTAGCAAGGCTGTCGAGTCTGGCGACGCTAAGAAGGAGGAGGAAGAGGAGGAGGACGATGACGAAGAGGTTGACGCAGACGGTCTTGAGGATAAGGACATTGAGCTCGTCATGACACAGGCCAGCGTCAGTCGCAAGAAGGCTATAAAGGCACTGAAAGAGAACGACAATGATATTGTGAACTCGATTATGGCTTTGAGTATTTAGCGACACCTCGGGGGATGGAACGGTCTGACATGTAGTAACTTCTTGTGTCCAGCACTTGGCACACTTGAGTGTTCAGGATTGACATCGTAAAAGCTTATATATATATATGGTGTACTCATTCCAAAAATTGCCTGGCAAAATGAATCTTGTTGATAGAATATATCACGATTAGAATGACCGCTGCATCTTGACAATATGCGTTCAAAGGCATTTTAATGTCTCATGACTCATACTTTTACTTTTCATCTGGCACGGCACATGTCCGATTGACTTTGATTCTGATCTATTTACTTGCTGCTAAAAGTGTACCTCAGGTTGAGGGCCGAGTAGATACATATGCTGTCTCCCAGAATAATAAGCTGCAACGACTCTAGGTTTCAACTATGTACCGTACCCAAGACTGACCTGCGCGCCTTGGCCTACAACAAAGTCCTTGTGTACATACACGGAAATTGAGGCTATGCCATTTATGGATAATGGGCGCACAGACTTGGTGGGGATCACGACGAATATCACGTGACGTGAAACTCCAGCAATCTTGGTTGGGCGAGTTTGGCATGGCGACGCAACGGTATCACCACCATTCGCTGTCGCTCCCAAAGATCCTCAAAGCACAACCAATATGGCGGTTTCGGTAAGTTGAAAAGATCAATCAGGCTCCCTGGCCCAATTTCCTTACCTTGCTCTCCGAATTCGCGTGTCTCGAGTCGCGACGATGAACCACGCACCTTCTGTGAAAACATGGCCAATGAGCTAATTTCAATCCCTTCCGCGACGGAAAAAATAAAATAGCGAAGTTCAGCTCTCAAGGTCGACTGGACCAAGATCACCAGCTCGCTGGGCCTCCGTGGTCAGACCGTCGCCTCTCTGCAGGCCTTCAAGAAGCGCAACGAAGACGCCCGTCGCAAGCTGCAGCTGCTTCAGGAGCAACCCACGACTGTCGACTTCGCCGCGTACCGATCATCGCTGAAGAACCAGGCCATTGTCAATGAGATCGAGAAGCGCTTTACCGCATTCAAGCCCGCCACCTACGATGTCTCCCGCCAGATTAAGGCCATTGAAGCCTTCGAGGTCGAGGCTATCAAGAGTGCCGAGGAAACCAAGAAGGCCGTTGATCTTGAGCTGAAGGACCTAGCTATCACCCTGAAGAACATTGAAGAGGCTCGCCCCTTCGAGGACCTCACTGTCGTACGTTGAATCCCGTTGAGAGAGCGAAAGTCGTGCTTTGAGTGGCTCAAGAGAACTAACAATTTTCCTCTTCTTTTTCCGTCGAACAGGATGATGTTGCCCAGGCCGATGAATCCATTGATGAGAAGACTAAACAGCTCATTTCCAAAGGCCGATGGCAGGTACCCGGATACAAGGTAGGTTACGGCACTTGCACCAAAAAAATTGACTGTGAAGCAGTGCTAATGCCCATTATAGGAGAAGTTTGGCGATCTCTCTGTCATGTAATCACCTCGCGTTTTATCCACTGCCCGATCATTCCCTCTGTGTACTCTAGCATTTAGATACAATAAATTTGCCGAGACAGAGTGCTGTTTCTGCTAATACCCAAGTACTTCGAGTCTTACGCATTGGTTATCGCACGATTCTTTCGCCTATTTCTGAGTTGTTTGCTGCAGAGGCATAAGTGAGCCATGGAAACATGCTATGTGTTGATCAGGGGAGAAAGCTGGGTGTTCACGTGTGAGTGCACTGTGTTTGCAGTAGCTTGTTTTATTGAGCTCCTGTTGGTTCACACAAATTTCTTCATTTGGTATAGTCCTGGGGCGCAGCATCCCTATTCGAGGGTCTGCAAGGCTTTCTCTATTGACTCCGTTGCCTCTAATCTTGTTGTAGTAAGAACTCGGGTCAGAGTAACATTTGCGTTGTTGAATATACGATGGTCACGTAGCAACCCTTGTGAAAAAACATGCGTTCGAGACTAAGATCCAGCCCAGGTCCTCAAACACCTTGATGAAGGCCGATAGCACGCACAGGAGAAAACGACTAGGATGAAGTAGTAAACAGAAAGGAAGAAAGGAAAGCAATCGGCATAACCATTGTACCGTCAAACTCCTTCAAAAATGCTCATTTCTCATCATGTCCCTCAATGTCGCAGAAAGAGATGGCCCCCCAGGTTTGTATTCCACATCGCACGTAGTCTGAAGAAAATCAAACAGAAAGAAGAGCGTGACTACTACTGAGGCGATGCATACTTCTGGGTCCATTCCCTCGCTGTCTCAATTGCCGTTTTCTCGTTCTCTTTCCAGCTCTTTGCTACATCTGCGGCGAGGGGATCATCTGGGTTCGGCGCGCCCAGCAAGGCTTGGATCGAGAGAAGGATAGTTCGGATTTGAAGGGCGGGAGACCAGTTGTCTGAAGAAAAAGTTAGTACATGGCATTTGATCATCTCGTCATGCTGGCGTATCAACGAAGTTCGCAAAGACGAATGGGACACGCATACTCTTCAAAACATCTAAGCAGATGCGACCCAGCTTATCGACGTTCGGATGGAAGATCTTGGTAAGAAAGCGAATCTTGGGCGGTGTCATGGGATAATCATCGGGGAGAAAGAGCTCGAGCTTGAAGACGCCACCTGTACGATATTGCGATGTTTTAGCAATCAACTGAGATTTTGGTGAGGGGGGCCGAGTAGGTGGAACGGTGACATGTATAGGCGCACCTTCGTATGGGGATTGCGACGGTCCATGGATCTCGACGTCGAAATAACGCAGGTTATCCTCGTGGGGTACGGCGCTGATTCCAGGAACACTGTAGTGTGGGCGTACTTGATTAGCTTCTACACTCTTTGTACCGGTTCCGTTTAACAGGCATTGAGGCTAATCGATCCGCAGGAAGGAGAGGTGATAGCATACGGCTCAGCTACGAGACGCTCCGTCTCTTTGATGATGCGTTTAGGAAGGGACATTTTTGAGAGATGAGATGCTGGGCTAAAGCCAATGACGGGAATTTGGGGCTGATGCTGTCGATCCTATTTTTCGTTTCTTTGGTGTCTGATATTCTCGCAATCAACGGATCCCTTGTTTTCACGTTATCTCGGCCAACGAGCTGACAGACAGAGGTTGAATGAGTGGTTGTAGATTTATTACGACATGAGGCGGGGCGTTGGGAATGGACGTGCCGCGTATGCGATAAAAGGCACCGCAAGTTGAAGAAAGGCCAGCCAAGGCGGGTTTTCAAGGTACCCCTCCTAGTCGACGCCGCCGGCAAGATACTTGCACCCCCCGCAACCTGCCACCTATGTCGGTATGTATCTATGTACCTAGGTACCTAAGGTACGGAGTGTGCATACATTCCGCCCTCGGGTCAGAGTCTCGGAGAGTCACCTCATGGCTCTCGAGTACAATTTCGACGTCCATGCAACGACGCCCAATCCATGTCAGACCCTCGTTCTCGTTGCCTGTCTACCTCCAATTTGAAATCCGCACCACTGATGCCTATATTATTGAAGTAACACTAATGGATCAATCAATCTAATGGCACCATCCCAACACGCGTTCTGGGTGAGTTTCGACATGACATCTAACGCAAGGTCTACGGGACGATGCCGGTACCTGCAATGCAATCCATCGATGAGCAATCCGAGATTCCTAAGAAGGTCAAGTCTATCGAGTCTGCATACGATAGTGCGAGCTTCGAGTCGGATGGATCCATTCATGTCGATGGTCTCGTGGGGTCGGCTACCATCTCTCCGTCGGGTCGCGACGTTGCGCTTGCTTCGTGAGTGTGATGTATATCTACAAGACTCATTTCATTGAATACTGACGGAAAAAAGACCGGATGGACTGGCTATAATCGACCTAGACTCGCCGTATAACCCGCCTCGGCGACTGAAAAGTCACGGACTTCCATGGCTGGTCTGTGACGTCCAGTGGTCGCCCTTTGCGGCTCGGGACTATTGGGTGGTATCTACTGCCAATCATCGAGCTCTGGTATGGAACCTAAACTTGAGGGAGGATTCAAACTCGGGCGCTGTCGAACATTCGCTTCAGGGCCATAGCCGCGCCATCACGGATGTCAACTTCTCGGCTCATCATCCCGACACGCTCGCCACCTGCTCGGTGGATGGCTACGTCCATTGGTGGGATTTACGACGGCCTAGACAACCTGTCCTTACTTTCTGTGACTGGTTTGCCGGAGCCACGCAAGTTAAGTTTAATCGCCAGAACCCCCACATCCTAGCTTCTGCCCATGACCGCTTTCTGCACATTTGGGACGACCGAAAGTCATCCATGCCTGTCAAGTCCATCAGTGCCCATACCTCGAAAATCTATGGAGTTGATTGGAACCGGACTCGAAGCACCGGCATCGTCACTTGCTCACTCGACAAGACAATCCGGTTCTGGGACTATGGCAAGGACGAGGACGAACAGCTGGAGCACATTGTTCGCACCGATTTTCCGGTCTGGAGAGCTCGTCACACTCCGTTCGGATGGGGCTTGCTAGCTATGCCACAGGATGAGCCAGGAGACTTGTATCTGTACGACAGGATCTGGACTGAAGACGCACCAGTCGAGAGCTCGCCCAAGCCTGTGACTGTGTTTTCTGGCCATGGAGACTACCAAGCCAAGGAGTTCCTGTGGAGAACAAGAGGCGGTATATCAGATGATAACATCGATCACCGAGAATTCCAACTGGTTTCTTGGGGTACCGACAATGAGTTAAGACTACATTGCCTCGACGAGAGAATATACTCGGCCGTTAGCCACGTCAGAGATGGACCTGCGAGGAAAGGTGTGAGTCTCACTAGGCAAGGTGCGGCGTACAAGACTTTTCGAACCCTGGAAGATAGTAGCACTCGCGATGTGAAATCGGTTCCGAAGAGCGATGAGCTAGCAAAGCCTGTACTGGCGCAAGGCAGAAAAGCCGCGAACTCTCTTGGCGGTCGTGCAGGGGGCCAAATGAATCGTTCTGTGCAACCTGCATGGCGAGGTCCAGCAATGAAGGCCAAAGTCGATTCTGAGAAACTTGTTGACCAAAGTAAGGCCCAGATCGGATGGATGAAGGGTATCACGATGATTAAGAGACACGTGTCGACCCATCATTTCCGGTGCCTTCCTTCCCAAGAGCACGATCCTCTGGGATACGACTATCCAGACAATGAATGGGGTCAGCCTGACACGATTCAAGAAGAGCTGCTTCGAATTAGCACTCAAATCCCCAAAGTACAGTGGGAAAATATCGACTTGGATGATTTGACCTTGAACGCATCGCTCACAGGTCCCTGGGGGGGCAACGAGGAATTAATTTTTGTCAAAGTCAAAATCGATGTCCCGCCCGACTATCCGAAGCTCACAGCACCAAAATTCACAATTGAGAAGACGTCATTTATGCCTGACGACACGCATGATAAAATCATGAAAGACGTGCACATGCTTGCTGACCGGTTTCTAGCGCGCAAACAGAATTGTCTGGAAGTAGTATTTACGTATCTGCTTGGCGAAGTCGACTTGGAGTCTAGCACCACGTTTTTCAAAAACGTAGGGGACGTGGATGATTATCTTGATGGCCTTGCAGATGATAGCTCTAGCGAAGACGATGAGGACATCCCGCCCGGAGGATCTGCTTCGATGTCTCAGCAGCTTCCGAATGCTGATGAAGACACCACTCTTGCCGCAATGCGCCATCGGAATGTGCCTCCTCCTCCGAGGACTTGTGGTGCTCACTTCTCACACGACGGTCGACTGGTGTGCTTTTTTCCCACTTTAGAGGAGAAGGCTCGAGCGTTACCCTCCACGGCCAGTGATATATCTAGCAACAAGGATCGTCCCAAGATCGAGCCGGTTTTTGCGGGGTTCGGTCGCCTAGCACACGACATGCCGTTGACGCAAAAGTGTGCTTCGGATGAGGCATCTGCTACGGATGACCTTTCCGATTCGTCTGACGGTGACACGTCGCCGTACTCGTCCTCGTCCTCGTCGTCCTCGTCATCGG
Organism: Claviceps cyperi; assembly: GCA_018360075.1. Classification (NCBI taxonomy): domain Eukaryota; kingdom Fungi; phylum Ascomycota; class Sordariomycetes; order Hypocreales; family Clavicipitaceae; genus Claviceps; species Claviceps cyperi. Next base: position 10,680 of record SRPQ01000460.1, read on the forward strand.
ACTCTAGTCGCTCTGGCTCAACATCATTTCACCAGATGAAGCTGTGGTATAAGTCAACCGGCCACCTTGGTAAGACTTGGGGCGAGGGCCGATCGATACGGTCCGGTGGAGGTACTGGACCTGGCACGGGGACCAGTAGCCGACGCCGGTTCGGACGACAGCGAAATTTGATATCGATCTATGATATGCGATCAGAGTTGCCGTCGAAGATGGAGTACGCCGGAGAATACACTGTCTTCGGCGACGGCGCCGAGATTTGCGAGCACAACGCTCAGGTAGCTGAAAAATATGGCAACAGCGATCTGACGAACATATGGCGATATCTAGCAATTTTACTCAGCAAGGGGGTCCCTCTCCAGGTGTTGAGTCACGGGCATGAGCGGCCGTCTGTTCTGATCGTTGCGCACGCCGTAGTATCTAATAATGCCAGGAGAAGGAGATCTGGGTCACGAAGAGGACCCAAAAAAATCTCGTCGTCTGCTGCTGACGGACCCAGCCTCAAGGGCAGGGTGAAATGGGGCCAGCATCCCCTGGCCAGAGAGTTGATCGTGGAACTCTTTGATCACTTTGAGAGACTGGCCGATATTCAGATGTTGGCAATGATGTCTTGTGTGTTCAGTGAGCCACAGGAGGCTGATGACATTGCTTATGCAGAAACCTGTCTACGGCACGAGGACATGCCGTTGGCTATGAAGGCTCCAGGCTTTTCCATGGAGTACTTTTCCACACGCGCCGCAGCGGAGAAATGGAGCGCGCACATGCAGAACCGCACCAAAACCGCTGCTACCACTCCGGCGAAGCGTCCAATTCATTCGCCATGTGCTGGATCGCGCGCGTCTGGCGAAGTTATCGGGCGTGATGATCCGGAAAAAAAGTCGCACGCGAGTGGCGAGACGGCTCCAGTCAAAGTCAAGGCTAAGCCGGAAGATTCTGAGCCTGCACGGCCCGTCGTAACTAAGTCACCTACTCCTCGTGGTATTCTTAAAGGCAGCAGCGGAATTGCTTCGGCATTCGCAATAGCTCTGCCAAAATCATTTGTACGCAGCGGCAATTCGGCCTCGTCTCCAGTTCAAGTACGCAAACGGCTCAGTCCTGTAGAGTACATTTTGAATACCTTTACTCCGGCGGCGCAGGCGCCCCTACACGCGTCGGGAGAACCCAGCGTGAAGGACGCAACTTTATCTGACGAAGATCACAAGGAAAATAAGGTGTTGCCCCTTGCTCCGAAAAGGCTGAAAATCATCGAGGCAGATCAATCCATATTTGATGACGACGGGTGGCTGAACAAGCCATTGCTGGAACCAAGAAAAGCTGGCGTGTACGCCAAGTATCGCTATGCCTACGCAAACATGTTGCAGAAGTGGGATCAGCCTGTTTCAGGACTGGAAGTAATGAAATTCAGCAGCCTTCTCGAGCCTCCAGCCAACCTCGTGACTGGCCCTAGCTTCAACAATCTGAAGGTGGTGCGAGACGAGGGCAGCGCTGCTGAAGGTCACAAGAAGACTGTGAGCCGGTCCCCCATGTCCAAGGCCGAAAAGGAGCAGCTCGAAAAGCTGATTGCTTCACAGCGTGGCCTTGACGTCATTGGTATCTGTCGCGTCCACGAAACGCAGCTCGAACCCATCCGCTACACATCCTCACATCCAACCATGGGTGGTGCGGTCGGAAGCTGCGACAGATGCCGCAAAGTGCAGAATCATCTCATTTGCGCGTATTGCCTGGACCAAATCGGGGCGCTGTTCACGGGATGTCTCGCCTGTGGATGTGTCTACCATATCGCGTGTCTGGGAGAATGGCATGCTGCCGGCGAGACGCTCTGTCCTGCAGGTGACGAGTGCGACTGCATCGAAGAAGCCGCCAACGCACAAGTTGAATCATGGGCCGCACTGCGCGGGGCCTTGATGAAAAGAAAACCTGAGTCAAATACGCAGCCCCTTGAGCAGCCGTCGACCACGTTGAACGGCATCATTGACGGCGACGACCTGTTCGCCAGAGAGAGAAGTGACTGGGAGCCTGTTGAGTTTGACCTTCCCAGTCTCCGTCACGAACGTCGTGAGCAAGACGCGGCAGCGGTTCCTCCACCTCCTCCTCCCCCGCCGCCACCACCAGCATTGAGCTTTGGGCGTCTAAAGCAGGTTGGGGCCTGGACGCGAGCTACTACTTTGCGCCAGGTCAGCAAGCGATCTGGATAAGATGAAGGAGCCCATAACGAGTAATGGTTTTCCATTTCTTTTTCATCATCATCAGAGCAACATATATGCTATGTACTAAGAACGTTCATGCTGTACGTTGGTCCCTTGGCTTAGTTGGGCGTTTAGGAGTTGAGGACACACACAAAGACGATATGTGATATTTGGAGGATGCTATGTAGTAGTTGCTTAGAAGAATCAAGACCCGGAATGAAATGGCCTCTGTAGAACAACCAGTCTGATATATTGAGCTCATTCCAGCATACATCAGAGAGACAGACGCTACCTAGGTACATAGGTAGATCTGCCAAGACGTCGGGTAGAAAGTAATCCCGCTCCGAGCCCTAATCGGGGTGTAGCGCGTTGCGGCCTCCGTTGCGGCTCATTTAGGTGCGTTCCAAATTCCCACCTGTCGACACTCCCTTTTTTGCAGCCCCCCCCCTTCGCTGTCTCGGATCATACCCACTTTCACTCGATTAAACCGAATACTCTGTCCTCTTCCCATCTCTTTCCCGGGTCTCTGTTCCTCGGATCTAGAATGGAGTCTCTCCCCAGTATGCCTCCTACCACACCACGGCACACCAAGGCATGCATGCACTAGGTGCACTATTACGAGACCACTCGATCACTTTGTCAGCCGACGCCGGTCTACGTCAGGCAATGGCCGATTGCAGATTGGCGACTCCTGACGACGGGTTTTCGTGGATCTCTCACTCACGCCGGGGTGAAATCGTTTCGCGACGCTGTGCACATCGACCCCACGAAGGCTGGAGTCGCCAAACAATCGCGACCGTGTGCTGTCTCTTGGGGTGCCAGTCTTGCGGATCGAGGCCGAAAACATAGGTCCGCACTGGGCTGCTCATGCTGTATCGCAAATGGCCGGCCGGTGGTCTTTCTCAGGTTCTTCCTATCTGCATCGACGCTCGAGCTATGCTGACGGCGAACCTCTGGATCGAGAAGGGCCTCGTCAAAGGCTCTGTTGGCACAGTTGAAGATCTCGCGTGGGACTGGCTTCCTGAGATCCAGCCTCACAAGAGGCCGCCCGCCGTACTGATGGTTTGATTCGTTTCCTACACCGTCCCGTCTTACTACACAAAGACGATCCAGACCGTGTGACTATTATACCCATCTTTCGTCAGGAGAGTCGTCACATCTTCAAGGGCAGGCCCTGCACTCGTGCGCGGTTTCCCTTGACTGTTGCCTATGCCATCACGGGCCATCAGTCGCAAGGCACGACACTTGATCGCGCTGTTGTCGATGTCTCTGCCAAAGGCTTTTCAACTGGGCTGTCTTATATGGTTGTCTCACGCGTCAATATGCTGGACGGGATCATGTTCGATGTTCCTTGCGATCATCCGTCCATTTGTAGCAGGGTCAGGCCACACAGAATGATCCCCATCAGAGGCATGCCGAAGACGGCCTGTGTCATCATCTGCCGGCGGATGCAGATGATATTGACTGATTGCGTGCGTGACTTGTTTGGCACCTTCAACTCGTTCCACAGTACGTTGCAGCACTATTATTGGTAATGGGAGGAGCTTTGACTTGATGGCTGCATATATCTAACGGGTGCGGGAGAGGTGTGTTTCATGTGTTCTATACAGTCTATTTAGTCTAATTACGCCCCGTGATATCGTGTACTTCCAGCACATATGTATCGCGATTCGCGACAGTCAGTGTGGTCACGTGAATCCTCGGCAGCGGGAGGGATCCTTCAGCTTTACTATTCCATAGGCCCACCGACCCGACGCAGGAAGGGGCACTTGGCCTTCCCATTTTAATCCCTAGTAATCCGTAGGGCCCGTTTGAAGCTGGGGTCTCTTCAACCGACAGTCAGTCGGCGCACGATGGATTCGTTTTGGTGTTGCGCACGGCAAGGCTCTGGATCAAGGGGGTGTCTAGGATGCGATGCCCGGTTCGTGGTCATACGGTCGGGAATGAGATGACGTGCCGTGTGCCGTGTGAGGCACAAAGGAGGCGGGATGGGAGATTGTTCCTTCCGACACTGATGGAGGGCTTTCGGTAAAGAGGTGAGGCGAACAGACTTGGTGGGTTTTTTTTTTGTCGGCAGGTAGGTAGTTTGGATGTCCTGGCGAGCGGGATTGTGTTACGAGCGCTTGTGATGCAAGCGGTGTATGCGATATTGTTCCCGCACTTGTTACTTGCAAGACGTGTGAGTGGAAAATATGCTGTTATGCATCGACATGTGAGTTAGATGAGGCGAACGCAAGAGAGGCAGGTTGGGACGGCCTGAGAAGGTGGATGCTCGGTAGCAGACTGTTCGGTGCAGGATGGAATAAGGATGGCGAGATGAGGCATAAATTCAATGAGTTACATTGTAGTACTAGGTCTCAATGGAAGCCTACGGAGCAGATCTTATGCACTGGATCATGACATTATGTCAGAGGGCGCGGGACACCTCGAGACTTCACTAGCTCGGCACACGATACATCATAATGAACGAGGCCAATGGTGTATCTCAGGTTCTGCAACGGTATCCATGTGCGAATAAAAATTGAATTCATCAGTGTGCTCCGATCCAAATATTAAAAAGAGGGTCACGTAGGTAAATCGACGATACATCCCACAACGCTTCCAATTTCCGATTGCTTCCAATGGGTGTGAAATAGATAGAGAGGACAAAAATGACAAACGCCATGCTAACATAACAATACGACGAGATCGTGACCGAAGTAACAGGACTAAGAGTCAGGGCATGCAAGTTCTGTTCGCTTCAAGTTCGTAAATTCGACTGTGAGATGTGTCATGATTCCATCGTGCTGTCCTTTTTCACATCATCAAGCGAGCCCTTTTCTGGAAAATCTGCCTCAGAGTTGATTTGATCTGATATCCTTCGTGATGAAGCAACATATATCCTGCAGCCCAAGTCAGTGGACAGTTCGATAAAAAAAATGCGTGTTCCCATCTCGATCTCTTTTCGTCGCTGAAACAAAATGTGGATTACTCAAGCACGCAAAGAGTGGCATGACTCACTTTCTCAGATACGAGCCCGCAATAGTCAAAACGACGGCACAGGCCAAAAGAAAGAGGGCCAGACGATTTCGAAAGCCCAACAACGAGATTCGGTGTCGATTGTGGCGGCATCTATGCCCATGCCTCGTGGTGCGGCCTATCGCGATGGGAATGGCATTATTTTTGCTAAACAAAACGGTCATGACGTCGCCGTTGCTGTCCGCCACGGCGCCTTTGAAGGATGCGGTCAGGTAGCTCCGGGCATTCGAGGCTACCTTTGTGACTTTGGTGATGATTGTGTTTGGGGACGCGGAGTGCACGATTTCGACTTTGTACAGATCTCGGCGCTCCATGAGGGTGTCGTCGTCGGACATGATGGGTCCTTGGTGCCATGTTGGCAGTGCCGATGAGAGGGCTGTGAGGCAGAAAAGCGGTAGTAGGAACTTCATCTTGGACTTTGTGAAGGCGTCTGCGGCTTTGTTTCCGATATTCCGTCTATAGGCTGCGGGAGTTGTGCTCCGAGGCTCGCGACCGACGTTCGTAGCCTGAGGTTGCTTGAGTATGACAATGATTTGTCGATGAAGGTGCGGTCCGTACAATGAGGCTGGCAGATTCAAAATGTGTGTGCACGTAGCAAGTTATCTGGTAGTATGTAACAAGGTTTCTGCGCAAATATCTCGGTGGGAGGCGTGCCGGTTGTAACAGTCGATCAGAGCTAGGCTGACAAAGATGCAATTTGCCGATGGATGATATTTATAGATGCTCGAACGACGCCAAGGGTCTTCTTGTTTCCTGGTTACCGCGAAATGGGATCACGACAGGGACAGCGCGTGGTGTAGTTGATGAAGGAAAGGGAGCGAAACTAATATGCGGGGACGAGGTGCAAGAGACGGGTCACGGATTACATTTATTATTTAAGGCTGCGATGCAATGCTGCGTACGGATAGTCATCACATGTTCGCCTTTGAACAAACGAGCGAAACTCGTACCGTAGGACCAATGCCACAACGTGGAGAGGGGCGGGAACCCTGAGCCTGGAATGTGCCGGGGACCTGTAAGATGTGGACCACATCTTTCCATCTGAAATTTAGTGGGCGAAGTTCTGCGCTTTGTACGCTTCAGCGAATCAGCGGCCAGAACGCCCGGGTGTCTAGCGCCGGCCAACGACAAGCCGAGAAGTCGAGACTGTCGGGATCCACCCCCAAAGAGCAGCGGCGCGGGGATTCGGCGTCCAGCGTTGGCCCTGATTATGTACCGGCAAGTTGGTAATACTAATAAATGCTCCACGTTGCTGCACGTTGTCGGATACCCGAAGGTCATTGGAATGATGAATCTGGACGTGTCACTGTTTGTCTTGCTTTCGGGGCGCACGACTTCCAGGCTCCAGCGAGGCTGACTGTGATGAAGCAAATCTGCGACAAAGCTCCTACCTAGGTACCTAGCTTCTAAGATACATGCATATGTACCTATCTTGTACAGCATTTCCACCTTTGGACGAGAGCAGAGCAGCAGATGCGTTGCGTTGATTGGCTCGATCACATTTCTGACCGAAGTGCACGATACGGTTGGGCGAAGCGTACGGCGTACTGGCGGGCGATTCGATTTCATCCCCCCCCTTACCTTACCTAACCTGGCCCCTGGGCCATTTGCTGCTGGGATGGGACGTGCGAAAAGCCACTGATTTCCCGACTCCTTATTATTGCCGCCTGGGCTTTGGTGAACTTGGCAAATGGGAAGAGAACGAATACAAGCACATGACAGAACATCTTTGTGAGCTTCCTCATTAGACATCCGTACCTGCAGGCTGTGTGCTGTGCCTCGTTGGCCACGCAGGCGCACACTGCAGCACCATCTGAAACTTGAGGCCTTGCTCAAATGCTGGAGCCAAGGCCGCATCGGGATCCCGGCCCCCTCGGGCGCATTTCCACATCGCAACTTCTGAAAGGAGTGCGCAAAACCACCACAAAGCTTTTTGAAAACCACCACAAAAAATGGTCGTCCCAAAATGGACGAGGCTCCACTTCTTGATCGTTTTTGGTGTAGAGGTATCTATCCGTACTTCCACAAATGACTGAGCGAACTACGGACCCCGAGGGGTCCAAGGACGGACGAATGGTGGCGCACAGGTTTTCCTCCCTGCACCAGGGTTTTTCCTGTGCGGCTTATGTAACAGATGTACTAGCTATTAGGCTCACCCCTATCTAGAGTATTGAATAATAATCTATCCGTACTTCAGTCGATTCTCTGTCTCTGTCTGCGTGGCTGCCGCGTCCACAATCCATGTACCTGAAACGCAATATTGTTCGCATAGATACTTCTTCCGATTCCTTAGTCTGACGCAGACGGATTTCCAAACTGCTTCTCAAGTTCGCACTCACGACCTTCTGCCCGATCGATTTTGTGTGCTTGACTTGATAGGTTTGCTGCTAATGATGTCGAAATGGCTCATCACCTTCATTTTTGCCGATTGCAACCCATGTCACATGGCCGATTACTCCAATGCGCGACGCGTTCAGAAACTCTGCACCGCGTGGTCTCCGCACCTTTTCTTTTCTTCCCTTCCTTCCACAACTACGTGCCCTGATAAGTACGGACATAACATACTCTTTGCTTTTTCACCTTCTACCAGACACGATGTTCTCTTGCAAACTTTTCGTGTGCCGCGCGTTGAGTTTGGGGCTCGCACGTAAAAGTACAATGACGAACTACCTCCAGTCCATATCCGTGATTGAGGGGGAATACGCGTCGGCTGAAAAGGTGCCCTATCATCACTTCTAGACCATCAACGCCTTGACGGCTTCGTCTGCGTGAAAGGGGGAAATTCTTTCGTCCGCGGCACTCGAATCATGAAACACAGAACATTTCTATGCCGCCAAAATCGGTCTGGTCGAAAAAGAAGGGCAGTTTGCAAATATACAACTTCCACGCACAAATTTGCCCCTTCCGAGCACGCATACTGTTGCAGAAGAGTAAGTAACAACATGCATCAACTGAAAACCGTTAAACCCTCACACAATGATGATGCGATTGAGTGCCTTCTCAGCTCAGTCACATAATACATTGCGGTCGCGACTCGCGAAGTCAGAAGCACTTCGGTCTTGACAGACTACTTTCTCTCGTCGAAACGAAGTCCAAAGGGTCCAGACTAACAGAAAAACTAATTGCTGATCGGAGACGTGGAGAATATTCTGAAATTCTGATCTCCGGCATGGATGTTTTCTTTTTCAGAACATCTCTTCGTCTTGGTGCGTATGGCGCCGAAACATCCACTCAAGCTTTTGTGACTTTGCTCTCTGGATGTGAAGAGTTTTTCACCATGCGGTTGATAGAAACCCCGACACAGGAAAGATCTGGCGGGTGTTTTG